>SMLS01070038.1:0-10188 GCA_004785975.1 Popillia japonica
AAAAAAATAAAATACTGCTCAGACTCTTATCCCATAAATTCACAAAGAGGTTATTATTTATTAAGAAAAAATCAAGTAAGCTGCTGTCAAATGAAGTCATATGATAAATAGTTTTATTGTCCCGATTTCCTTTAATTTCTAGACAGTTTTATAAGGACTTCAAACATTTTTAACAACTAAATAAAACTTTATTGAAAGAATGACATTTTTTTTATTTAGTTGAAGAATATTGTAAATTAGAACGGATTGATTTGACTACTAATAACAATTAACAAATTACAAAAAAAAACTAAT
Organism: Popillia japonica; assembly: GCA_004785975.1. NCBI lineage: Eukaryota > Metazoa > Arthropoda > Insecta > Coleoptera > Scarabaeidae > Popillia > Popillia japonica. The sequence goes on from SMLS01070038.1 coordinate 295, forward strand.
AATAACGTGGACAAAATTTCAATTACAAAAATCATTATAAATTTTGAAAATCGCGCCTCTCGACCAAAATGCAGGACTACTCTTCGTCTAATTGAATTCCGCATTCTTTGAAATAATCCTGGTGTATTTCTAATAGTCTCACATGCTACGATGATACGATCCCTTAAATCATCGATATTTTCAACGGGAGTAGAATAAACCAGGGTTTTAAGAAAACTCCAAATGCAAAAGTCCAATGGATTCAAATCTGGAGATCAGGCACGCCAATTCTGGGTGTCTCCTCGTCCTATCCAGCGATTTGCATAACTTCGTCTAAGTAGCGACGAGCGTTATCTATTAGTGGGCTGGAGCCAAAGTCCGTATATTACAAGGTTACCTCGTAACATTTCTAACCAATCCAAAGAGCGCGAACGCGTCATCATGTATGCTCTTTTTAAAAGTATAAATAGTGCATATATGTAATAAACGGTTTGTGGTTTTGAAGCTAGTACTTTTAATGTTGGAATAATAGAATAAGATAAAGTAGTTCCAGTAATATATTCTCACAAAATTCATTTTTGTAAATACAATTAAAATCCTTGCGAAATACTAATAACATATGCTTTGACAAATGTCAATAAGAAGATAATATTTGTAGAAATTAGAAGACCTACCATTTTGTTTTTCAAATTTCGTTGTAATCTATTTAAAACTTTGCTTCTTTTGCAATCTTCGGTTTGAAAATGTTTACTGTTCTTTTTATATTCAGTTGAAAATTCCGTTTTCCTTTTACATTTTGCAATCGATGGATTTCTAATGTATGTATACATTATGTATTAGGAAATTTATGAAATGCTATTTGTTCTTCTTCTCTTTTCGCTTTTAATGTATTACTTTTGCAACCAGCTATATTGGATAATAATAATAATAGACTTTATTACCCAACGAATAACCATTTACAGGGTAAACTTAATTATAACATAATAACATACGTGATATATTAAACAAAAATATCGAGAAACAAAAAAAAAAGTATTCTACATACAAATTTAACAGGGCTATATTTTTTATAAATGAGCAACAAATTTATCATCAAAGTGCAAATTACCGATCCTCAAACACCTATTGATTGGAGCATTTCTAAAATTATTGGTATGTGGAGTCGGCAAAGCAAACGTTACAGGGCAACGGGCAGAAACACGGGGAACATGGAAGTTAACTATGGCCAGTAAATTTGGTGTGTCAAAATGCCCATGAGCTAACTTAAATATAAATCTAGCACAATTATGTTCACGACGCTTAGTGAGAGAATGAAAATTCTGCCTTTCCAAAAGCTGATCATAATCGATCCCTCTACATGGGTACACACCATCAATCTTGAAAGACAGAAATTTGAGGAACTTTCTCTGGATACGCTCAATAGCCAACTGATGCGTTATGTACTGCGGAGACCACACCACAGCTGCATATTCCAACGTGCTGACAATGAATGCAAAATATAGAGCCTTGAGAGTCGCACAATCAGTGAAATATGCTGAAGTTCGCATAACAAAGCCCAACGTCCGCGATGCTTTAGAACAGAGATTGTATATATGTGGATTAAATGTAAGCTGGGAATCGAATAGTACACCAAGATCCTTAAAGGTCGTACACTTCTCAATAGCTGCGCCATCTATCACATACCGCGAGGGTATAACATTCTTTCCTCTAGCGTAGGAGACGAAACAACATTTGCGAGGGTTAATCTTAAGGGAGTTAGAGGAACACCAATCCGCAAACAAATCTAAACTACTTTGCATAAGCTCAATATCATGACGTGAATCAATAACGGAATAAAACTTTATGTCGTCTGCGTAAGCAAGGACAGAACACTCAAAACTGTCCAAAAAATCATTAATGTAAGCTAAGAAGAGGAGAGGACCGAGGTTCGAACCCTGTGGTATACCCGAGTGAGAAACAAACTCACGAGAAACAAAACCATTATAATGAACATAGTTCATTCTATTACACAAGTAGGAGGACATTAACCTCTTAGAGGAAGGGCCCATTCCAAAAGAACTAAGTTTCTGAAGTAATATTCCATGGTCAATTGTATCGAACGCACTAGACAAGTCAGTATATACCACATCAACCTGCTTCTTCTTATCAAGTTGTTCAGAAATGAATTGTGTAATTGTGACTAAATTTGTAACTGTAGATCGTCCTGAAAGAAAACCATGTTGAAATGGAGAGAGGCGCTGTTGAATATTCCGTAAGATGTCTGAGTAAATAAAGTGTTCAAACACTTTTGCAAAGTTAGAGAGTATTGAGACTGGTCTATCATTAGCAAGTACAGAGTCATATAGTCATATAGTAGGTATAAGAGCTAAACACCATTTGTGTTGACATATCTATCTATTTTGACGTAGGTACATGCACTACTTTACTTTTTAAAAAGAGCATACATGATGACGCGTTCGCGCCCTTTATTTGATTTGTTAAAAAGTTACGAGGTAACCTTCCAATATACGGACCTTGGGCTGGAGCGCCATCATGCATCTTGCCTAGCCTCCTCTAGTGCCACAGTTCGTACTTCTTGAGAACGTCCGCAATCGACGCCAACGGTTGTTCTTGAAAAATTTCCTTCTTCTCGTAAACGTTGATGAATACGGGCGAATACGCTATGATGGGGTAATGTTCGTTCTGAATATATTTCAGCGTAAAGCCTCCGAGCTCTTAATCCATTTCTATTAGCACGACCATATAAAAAATGCATAGCTGCCATTTCGGAATTTGTGTAATTTGCCATTTTATTTACTTAATTAGTTTTAGTTCTTGCGAAATTAAAGAATAACACAGAGAAAATCAGGACAATAAAATTATTTGTTATATGACTTCTTTGACAGCAGCTTACTTGATTTTCTTTTAATAAATAATAACCTCTGGGAATTTATGGGAAAAGAGTCTGAGTAGTATTTTATTTTTTTTGTGATCAAACTAACAATTTTATGATAAAAAGTCGAGACATAAAAAAGTTGCAGATTGAGTCTGTCTTTTTAAATCAATTTTTTAAATAGGAAAATATAGGCGCAATAAAAAGTTCTGATGCAAAATATTATAGGGGTTGTTTTTTCAGCCCCTTGTGATTACATTTTAGGGTAACAAAAACACTTAAAAACTGCCATTTTATTAGCGTCAGTTATCTGCCAAATGTCATTCTTCTAAATTTTTCCAAAGTGGATATATTAAATAAAAACAATTTTTTTTACCTAATTTTAAAGGGCTGTAACTTGGAGGGAAAAGGATGTTGAACAAAAAGTTATATGAAAGACCCCCCTTAATTTTTGCTAATGAATCGCCCCTTGAAATCTTTCGTATCAATTCAGAAACACCCTGTATATGTACCTGTTTTAAGTCTGCGTTGCAAATCATGTCAAAAGATCATAAATAACGATTTATAAACCTGTATGTTGAGCATTTACATGTTGTAGTTATTTACTACATTATTTACTTACCTTCTGTAAGTGGTATATGTTTTAAAACATTCATAATTGTATTTGCAACCGAAGTGGATACATTTAAATCCTTTAACCTTATTGGAAATCCTAATTTCATACAATTTGTTAAGTGTGAAATTACGGTAGAAATAGTAAGTTTTCTACAAAGTAAATAATAATTACACCTTTTACAACTAACAAAACAGCCACGTCACCTTTCTCCTGCGATCTCCTCAAGCATTTTTCCACTTTTAAACATACTATATGTAGTTTCAATAGTTGGAGTAAATTTCGTATCATCAAATGGAAATTCATCTAAGATATCTTTAATTGATTTTCTTTCTGCAGAAGGACATAATTGACGTATAACTTGAACGAACTCCTCTCCAAATTTATTAATTTTAACCTCTGTGAAGCCATTCACTGGAAAAAGATTATGTATTCGTTTCATATGCATAACATATTTAGCAATAATCTTACATTTCAATTGTTTTAAAGTGTCAATACTGCGAGGTCTTGACGTTGCTATATCCATTAATACTTCATTAGACGCTATCATATACGGCATACAATCTAAGGTAAATGCTAACTTTGTTCGCTTAGCCATCAACTTTCTATAGATATTCATCCTTTCTTCTTTCATAGTTTCATCTTCGATGTCTGTTTCAATTTTATTTCGTGGAATTTTCTCAGTTGGAATATTACAAACATTATTTGTTTTTATATAAGGCATATTATTCGTAGTAAGTTTGTATCTGCAAACAAAATATGTCTATTATACAATTCTGTGAATTACTAAATGTAATAAACGATTAAGAAATGTATACACACGTTATCGATTTTCTTTTCAGTAAAATGCGTAGATCGGGTGGCGGTTCCACCAATATCTTAGCTCTTCTAGATTTATTTGTGATATCCCTAAGAAACTGTTTTCCCTTTTCACAAAGGTAAGTGGTACAATAAGAATAAGTAGGTTTCTTAACTGTTTGTTTTGAAAAATATGCCTCCAGCTCCAATATCCTAGCTATAAATTTACTTAAATCGTAGCAGATTAAGTTAAAACATAAATACCTATGCACTTCCACCAGTTGTCACCTTTATGATTTCCTGAACCGTGTAAAGGATGGCTTTGTAATTTTGTTGGCATTTTTGAGCTCCTAGACCCTCTTATAAACTTTATATAAGTATTTATTCCCAAACCATCTCCCATAACATTCATTGAAGATAAAAGGGTAAAAGCATAGTCTGTCAGATCTATCAAACCATTTGAGTCCACTTCTTCATATTCTACAGGAACTTTTTGCTTCAATCTGTAAAATTTGACAATATATGATCTCAAAATCAAGCCGTTATATTAGGCAATTTTGTTTCTTATTTCAATTATACGTTATAGGTAAAAACTAGTTAAACTCAAATGTTAACTACAAATTTAATATGTGCTTATCACTGTAATTTCAATTATGAACTAAACTGTTTTTTGGCCACAGTAATAAGTCAATTCTATGCAGTTAAATTAGCTATAACTTTAGACGTAAACCACTAAAATCATTAATACAATGTCAGAAACTAGGAACATTACAGAATGCTGTATACAACGAAATATACATAGACTGACCAGTCTACACGTTATGTTTCACCACTCTCTACCCTCCCTGGTAGCAGTTTTCAATAACATACTTATTCGTACAACAGCAAGTCTCAGAAAAAGGTCAGAGAATCTAAAAGTTGAGCAACACATTGAGGAAACTTTACCGAAGAAGAAATACAGAAAATGGGAGATACAAAGAACTACCAGAACAGCAAGGCGTTAATAATAATAATAATAAATGGCCTTTATTGATCGCTTCTTCCCAACAGTTACAACAGAAAATAGTAAATATTATACAAAACTGAGCACACAGGTAGAAAAGAAAGCGAAAAAATCAAGAGGCGAGGGTTCAGACAAACAATTCAAAGAATTGTTCCCTGCTCTACCACCTAACCCTCTACAAAGTATAATTGCCTAATATTACAGACCTCCATCTAACTTCTGGATAAAACAACACAGCCCGACTGATTACCAGGGAGAACGCCAAAATGATCCAAATGAAGTACGATTTGTGTTTCACAACAAAATCTAGTTGCAATATTTAACAATGCCGTCCGTGAAAGTCTACAAACTTTCCTACTTACTTTTTAGTACAATTATCACAGCAGTTTAGCACTGGTTGTAAATTTGTATTGGAAGTATCTTCAAAATGTTGTAGTATAAACTGTCTTCTACAACTAGTTGTTTCTAAATATTTCCAAAAATGTCGAGTCCTAGCTTCCTTCTGTTCCTTAGTTTTCTCGGTGGCGTAGTTAAGTTCCCGCAATGATCTACTCCATATAAAAAAAGATTAGTACAGTTCTAAGTCATATGAAGTAGGTAATATATGTACCTTAATACCTCCAAATCAGCATTACTATAAAATATCGTACATTGTGACGGTTGTCCGTCACGACCAGCACGCCCAACTTCCTGATAATAGCTTTCCATATCTCTAGCAGCGCCATAATGCACAATATTTCGAACATCAGGCTTATCTATACCCATTCCAAATGCAATAGTAGCAATAATTACTGATACTCTATCGCGAACAAATTTTTCGTGAACATTCTTTCGTTGTTTCACAGTTAATCCAGCATGATAGGTTAAACATTCAATTCCTTCTCCTAAGAAAGTATGTATCATAAATGTGAAGTACAATATATATATGCGATAATATACTTTGTAAAAGCTCAGCAACATTTTCAGTTTGTTTTCGCGTAATACAATATATAATTGTTGGTCCAGAGAAAACCCAATCACCATGCTGTCTGACCATTGTATTTCGGAGATCACTAATAATGCCGTTATGTTCTTTCAGATGTACAGAATAATATAAATTTGGCCTATCAAATCCTGAATATAGAATTTGAGGATCTCTGTAACATTATAAGGTATATCGATCATTGGAGTTTGAAAATTTACTAAATATTTCTAATTATAAAATACACTATTATTACTGCGTAACACACTGCACTGCATAAAATAATACTAATTTAATAGAAGCTATTATATTTTTTAATTAATAAATCTACTGTATTTTTACATTTTCCTTCAATCGATGAATTAAGTATACAGTTAGCCACTGTTTTTTTGTGTGAGTGTGCATAATTATATATACATATAACATACAAAAATTAAAATCATACTTTATGAATATAGAAGTCAGGCTAGTGAAATAGACATAACATAAATATTTAAACAATTCTTTGGAAAAATATAAATTGAAAATATCAATTACTTAGCATTTTCTTACTTGATTGTAACATCTTCAAAAAAAATCTTACTATTCTACAAAATTCTTATTAAATAGTTTTTAAGTACATGTTCATTCAATTCAAGCTCCATTTGAAATATTACATCATTAAGGGTAAATTTTTAATACATCCTGATATATCCATTTAGTAAATTAAATCAGATTTAGGGATATATACTAATGTTGCTAATATATTCAGCTTACCTTAGTTGTAAACTCGAAATTATGTCATCCCTAACTCTAACTGTTGCAGTAGCTGTAACAGCCAGAATGGGCACACATGGTAAAACATTTCTGATTTTAGACAACTCTCTATACTGGTGACGAAAGTCATGACCCCATGAGCTTATACAGTGAGCTTCATCAATAGCAACAAGCATGATATTTAGCTTTTTATCTATGTCGGTTAATAAATCTTTTCCAAATTCGCCACAACAAAATTCTGGTGTCACATATACTATGCTATATTTATTATTAAATATATCTTCAATTACTTCCTTTTGTTTTGTTTGTGCTGTTCCCAACAAACATGCAGGAATATTCGCTACAGTTAGAGACAAAACTTGGTCTTCCATAAGGGATATTAAAGGTGATATTACTATTGTTATACCACCACAATAGACAGACGGAAACTGGTAACAAAGAGACTTTCCATAACCTGTTGCCATAATTGCACAATTATCTCTTCTATCATTTATAATAGAGCTAATAATATTCCACTGCATTGGTCGAAACTCTTTATGTCCAAATATTTTAAGTAATACATCTAGATGTTTTTTATGTGGTGGCTCTATTCCATCTACTGCTTTGAATTGCTCTATTAATACTTTTTCGTCATCATCATTAAATGACTAAAATGTAGAATTATATTATTGATTATGGCTGGAATTTCACTTACATTTGATAAATCTTCCATAGATATTTCCATGATTATGTACGTATAAGAATTTAGTATTTGTATACCTAGATATTTTACAACAGCATAAAACAGTAACCTATAAAAATTAATAGTTGAATAGTTATATGTTATATTGATTAATAAGTCACTAGATTTGCTGGTATTTCGGTCATCAAACATAAAATTACACGACAATTTGACTTCATGAGATTTACAATAACGAGTTTTTAGAGACTGTAATTTCTAACATTTAAAAAACAATTCATATGAAAAAAAAACGAATTCGCGCATGCTCATACATTCACCCACATTCACCAAGACGTCTCATTCACCATCATTCACCACCCATACACACACTGACACTGCACTGACACCAGGGTCTAGGCACTATACAGTAGAGCTGTGTCGTTCATGAACGATTTGATTCAGTGAGCCGATTCTTACTGCTGATTCAATTGAACCGATTCACCAAAATTGAACGAGTCAATTCAGTCGAGTTTCCGAGTCGGAACATCGTTTCAGAGTCATTATATGATTTCATCAATGGATTCGTTCACATAGTTCTTTCTTTCATTTGAATCAATGGAATTCTATATAAAGATACGAGCTGCGACTCCTTTTACATAGTAGCTACTTATTAACATGTAATGTCAACCATGTTTATGGAAATTCGAACATAATTATTGTAATGTATTTGAATAGTTCGGAGCTATGATATGGCACTCTAACTATTTATAAATATTGAAATTGTTTTTAATTTGTAGGTACTTTTTTATATAGATACCTACATATATATTTAAATGTCTACTATATACATAGTTATATACAGTATAACCAGTATGGACATTAGACCAATTTTCATTGCATCGGTTTATGTGCGCAGAAACGAATAGTTCATCTTAACAGTATGGCGGATTGTTTATGTTTTGTGTTTTGAGAAGAATTTTACGCTCATAATTATTTATCGTGCTGTTTGATAAAGAAGTGTTCGGTATATGTTATACCATTTTTGTTTATATATGTAAATAGTGTAGTGCGTAACGTGTATATAGTATAGGAATAAGTGTAGTCAGCGAGGTACAAACTTTTCGTAATTTACTAGTTTGTTATATGTAGCTTATTACCAAACCTTTTTAGCTTCAATATGCATGTAATAACATACTTTTAATATTACAACTTTTGCGCTTAACTTCCGTTAAACCTTCCAATTAAATTGAATAAATAATTATATTGTATAAACAAGGGTATTATTTACAGTTGGTAGCATTTAGTTACTTTTATATATCACTACGATGAAGTTAGATACAGTATAAAGTGTTGCTAAGAAGACGGTGTGTATTTTATTCCCACCTACTCTGGAAATAAAAGTAAGCCGGCGAGGGTTACATTTCCTTTTTACAATTCAACGTTACTTTTTCAATTATCAAAATAATTACCATTTTCGCGGTTTCGCATACATTCAATTTTATTGATTTGGTCATCCTGTTAAGATGCCCCTAACATCGCTGTATACTTAGAGGCTATTCAAAAATATACATAAAAGATGGTGCCGACAGAAATGTCCATATTGGTTATACTGTGGTTATATTGTTATATTTTTCGTTTGTGTCCTTTACTGATGAAGAAATAATGTACATAATATTTTAAAATAACTGTTCATTGTATTTTATTAGGTAAATGTAGATATCTGTAAATAAATATATCTATATTATATAGTTAAAATATTTCCTAAAAAGAAATGAAACTAAAGTAATCTATTTTGTAAATAGTTAATATTAAAATAAAAATTCGATTCTCTATAAAGTAATAAAAAATATAAATGTTCTGTGAATAAAATTTACCTAATAATTCTCTGTATAAAAAAGTTAGGCATAATGTAATAAATAAAACATATTATTCTAAATTGTGATTTAAAAATAAAATTTGTGCAATTTTGCTTTTTTTTTGAATTTCGAAAAAAAATTAACCCGGCAACCCGATATCAAAATTACGAGCACGTTTATTACGAGCACTCATTATGAAAGTCTTTTATTTCAACGAGGCGAAATTAACCGTTGCTTATTTACAGCATAACAACAAAGATATTGATTTAGTAAAACAGAATTACTATTTTCTGGTGTTTTATTTTAAATTCATCCATTATATTTTTTGAATATAATACAAATTTAGGTAATTCGTTGTTAAAATAAAATATATTTCAAATAATCAATAGTTAAAC
>SMLS01070041.1:0-58947 GCA_004785975.1 Popillia japonica
CTTGGAAGATATTCTTAGAAAAGCATGTGGCAAGTTTCCCCAAGTTTTTTGTACTCTCCTTCTGTTTAAATCTGCTTCATCTTTGGTTTTAGTATATCAGTTAATCACGGTCTCTAGCATATTTTGTTTCTATCTAAACAGTTGCCTGTCTATGTTATTGGTTCAATTTAGACACACCAACTCTTTTCCATAAAATATCATTTCTGAAAATTAAACTATTGTGCTTATAAATAGTAGATCATGAAAAAAAAAAAAATAAAAGATAATTAACAGCGCTAGTCAACTCGTACAATGCAGAAAATAAAAAAAAAACTCCTAATTCAAAATTGCAAAATAATAAATACTAGTTTAAAATGTCACTAGTATTTGGCATATGCACCCCTGGCTTGAATTACAGCTTCCATCCTCCTTGGCATGCTGCGTGTGAGGTATGCAAGATAGTCTTGTGTAAGATTTTCCCACTCTTGTTAAAGTACATCTTTGAGTTCTTCAAGGAATGATCGCTGGTGACGTTTTAAAGCTTGTCGAAGGTGGCTCCAGACATGCTGGATAGGGTTCATGTCTGGGCTTCGTGCAGGCCGCCTTAAGACTGGCAACTGAACTTCCGGTAAATATTGCTGTACAATTCCTGCTATGTGGGGTCGTGCATTGCTTTGCATAAAAACACATTTTTCGCCAACAAATACCAATCTAGGTAATGGTACCAATGCTGTATGACCCTGTAAAGAGATGCCATATCATCACGGGTTCTCGACCAAAAGAGACCAGTGGCCGGAAGTTACAGGAAGTACAACTTTCGCCACTGTAATTTAATAAAAAATTAAACCGATCTGACTAACAAACTATAATACAATATTTTAAATGCTCTGTATTGTGCGTCTTCGGCACTTATCAAAAAGCAAAGGCAGTAAAAGGAATGTTTTTTTTTGGTGTGACGTTTAGATGTTAGTGCGGCAAAGACAAAAAAGGTCATATGATCAATTTAATAGCAAACAGTACGTTTAAATGGTCGTAGACTTAAAGAAATTGAGTGTTGCGATAATTATTTTGCAGAGTGTATTTCTGCTTTCCATATTTATTTGAATGCTCAACTTTTTTAATCTGTACTGTCTGCCACTATAGCAGCTTCCAAACTATCTTGCTAAAATCACACTAAAATTTCAATTTCTTCTTTTTTGTATTACGTTGAAAATCTTTGTTACTCTGTATGGGAGGGCTCATTAACAAATGAATGTACTAGGCTAGAAATGCTAAGATCATCGTTATAGTCGAATTAGAACTAACTCCAAAAAATATGTCCCAAAATAAACAATGTAAAGCTATTCCTTAGTTTTTTAACACGTTCGCTGCCACGCTTGCCCAAGAGAATTATTTGAAATTTGTCGGTCCAAATGGGGGACAGTTTCATTTTTATTCAGGAAAAGTATGCTGTCTACCCATTTGGGTAGACAACGAAATATTAAAGAAAATATTTATTAAACACATATTTTGTATTTTAACATTGAATTTGGGTTAGTTTATTTACGTATAGAAGAGTGTGCTGTTTCGAAGCTGTCTATACATAAAAACGGCCTATCTTCACATGACTTGCAAAAAGTAGTGACCTTTTTTGCCTGGCTTTTCGCTTCTCTTCTTCCAAATCTCGCTGCAATTCTTTCGTAACAATACTTGCAGTTATGTCGAAGTAACCTAAAATTATTTGATAATGCCTGAAGTAATTACATTTCTTATACATACCGTCTCTGTTTACTTCTGGAGTAGGCTTTCAATTTTTCTAAATAATGGTTTGTGGGTTTAGCTGATGTTGGGGTACGCACCCTTTCCTCTTCTACTGGAATATTTAGTAAGGAATAAATTAGTTTTATACGATAGTTCAAAAGGTTTGCTTTTTTATTTTCGTTTGCATAGAGAAGATAAGCATTAACTACTGCAGTGCCAAATATAACATCATCGGCAACTTTATGATACCATCGTATGGATTTTCTTATTGCGGAGTGATAGGACGAAAGTTGATCAGAAATATCTATTCCACCTTTCATCGTATTATATTGCATAATCATTTCTGGTTTAACAATTTCTTCACCTTGACGGTTTTTCTTTCCTGTAGGTAATAGGTTTGCTGAAAATTTTGAAGAGGCAGCATATACTTCTCTCTTGTCTTTCCACTTCATAGCAACTACTCCTTTAGCATTTTCTAACACTTTTATTTCTCCACGCTTTAGTTTTGCAGAAACTACTTGTTTAGGGAAATACTTTCTATTTTTCCGAAAGGTACCGACGAATGATGTTTTTTTGGAGAATAGTGTGTGTATTAGCGGCATACTTGTGTAGAAGTTGTCCGTACATACTGTCCTCCCGGAATCTAAGTAAGAATTTAGTAGGAACATCACTACATTGTTAGCAAGACTGGCAGCTCCACTACTTGAATTTTCATTTCTTTTGTCTGCATAGATTTGAGTTTTATATGTATAGCCAATTTGGTCACAAAGCTTAAAGACTTTTATACTGTACTTGTGACTTTTTCCGGGAATATACTGTCTAAAAATGAGCCTACTGCGAAAAGGCACCATTGATTCATTAATTACTAAGTTTTGCCCTGGAGATTTAATCCGTTGAAATTTTTTTTCGATTAGGTCAACTAGCGGTTTTATTTTGCACAGTCTGTCACCCTCAACTTCTTCTCCAAAGTGCCAAAACCTTAGGATTAGCTGGAACCTATTTCTAGTCATAAACAACGATACTTCATTTTTGAATAGTTTGGCATCGCTCCAGTATAATTCAATAGAAGGCATCCTAACACAACCCATCCACAGTCGTATATCTAAAAATGTTCTCATTTCAGGGCAAGTTGTATCTTTCCAATCTTTCATGCGACTACTCCTTTTACTTTTGTTTAAGGATAAATACTTGGTAGCATTCTTATTTGTTTCATTTACCATCAACTCTATAACTTCATCTGATATGAAAAGATTATAATAATCTATTAGAAGGGCATTCAAAATATCAAATGGAACTTCAATTTTTTCAGATCCAGTAAACGGACTATTCCTCGTATTCAACGTGCATGTATTCCAATCGTTTGCTAAATCTCTGTTCGTAGGTAAAGTAGGGTGTTCGTTTACCAGTTCCTCCTCGTTTTCTATATTGCTATCGTCTTCTGCATCTGAAGTTTTATCAGAATTACTCGATTCACTTTGTATATATTCGCTACCACTGTCCTGAAAGGGTTCTTCTTCACTACTCGTGTAATTTTCCCAATATTCCTCAAGCTCTTTATTGGTCAATCGTTACTTTGCATTAGATTCGTCAAAAACCTTTACTCGCGTAATCCTCTTGCTCATTTCTTATCCAGTATGTATCACAATTTCACAAAATCACATACACCTTTTAGGTTAAGATTAGAAACGGGATGAATAAACAAGCAAATATGAAGTGTCCACCCCAGTCGATAGACAGGTAGGTATCTGTAAACTGCTACCAACACGTGATGATAACTTACAAGAGAATTAATTGGTACACCAAAAAGGTGGACACGGTAATTACAGAAGTCTGTTTTAAAACCTAAACTTATTTCAACCTGTAGTGAGTAGATGTCGTTCAAAACAGTTTTAAAAATCCCTTGCTCTCCACCCAAATGGGTGGACAAAAGCAAAAACTTGGGAACTTGTGTCAACCCATATGGATGGACAAGGCGTTATTGACAAGACTAACAAATTTACCTTGGCAGCGAACGTGTTAAGAATGACATATTAGTATTAGTGTTTTATTGAGTACAGAAAGAGAACCAAGAGAATCGCATAGAACCATCCCTATGAAAGAGATTAATGTTGCGCAAAAGATACGTGAAAAGATCACATGGACATCAACTGTTCCATTGCTGGTCCTACAACAGCTGGGCATTAACCTTTTTGGCTCCAATCTAGTAGTGACTGATAAAACCCAGTTTTCTATGACCAACATGTTTATGTACAAGACGAGCAAATGTTGCCATTTTAAGCAAGAAAATGCACTTCAGATAAAAAGAATTGCCAAGGAAATAAAGACGTAATCCTCCATACAGGAAATACAAAACTATCAAGCAAGACAGATCCAAGACATACCTTCAAAAAGTTATAGGAATTGGAGCCAGAACGACAGATCAAGTTTACAAATTTCAATAAAAATGAGATACGAAAGTATCGAATAGGAAACCTGAAATGGAAATATATAATTTGGTCCTGATGAACGCAAAATAACCTTCAATACAGTTCAGTATTAGTAATACTCATCTTGAAAAATACTGCAAAATGTTCCCCTAGTCAGCGTAATATTTTGGTTTTGGTTATAAGAATAATTTTGTTTCCAATTTGATTGGATTCCAATGCAACCTATTACGAGTTCTTGCAAATAAAGTTGCGCCCCAGCTGAAATACATCTTGCTTATAAAGCAGTTTCCTTCCTTTTTAAAACGTTACAAATGAAGTACTCAATCAAATAATCCGCAAAATGAGACCTAATCTCGCTTTAAGAACCAATTTTCATCATGTACAAATTGGTTTACACGAACGTAGTACTACAGGTTGAATAATTCCTATTCGAAATGGAACGTATTCAGATTCGGAATAAATTAAGTTCCAACTACCTAATACGGGGACGATGTTATTAATTCACATTCTATTGACGGAAAGAGTACACCTGATGCTCGAAAAGTAAGATTTAGTGTATTCAAATTAAAGTTAGTTCTGTTGCACCGTCCGTTGTGAATCACAAAATTAATTTCGTCCTGTCGTCGCAAAACCGGGAACGGAAGAAGAAGAAACCGTCATATGAAAGCAATTTCTTCCTATATATTACCAACGTACGCCCTTATACCGCCACCGAACTGAACTGAAGCACACAATGCGCGTGGTAGGATAGGAGTAAGGAGAGCACACGACCATTCTGCGACAAGGTCTCGCTCCAGATTAATCCCCCGGTTTTATCACAGCCATCGTAATTCAGAGACTAACATACAATCTTTCCTAGCTCAACTCCGAATATCGTCTACTACGACTGTACTGTACGTCAGGGTCTCTCAAACGGTAGCAAGCGAAAGATCGCGTACTTGTGTAAGTAGACAGTGACCTTTACCTTTAATAACCTTAACATGAAATAAAAAAAGTAAAGGATCTTTTTTATTGCCGCAATAGTGCTTGCGTTTTGAATACTTAAAGTAATATATTATATGTATACCCTGTGAGGATAGTTAAAGCTAATGTTATGTCGCTCTTAAATCCATAAAGATGAAAGTAATAAATTTGCTCATATAGAGAGCATAAAACAATTTTAATACCAATTGGGTGGTAACATGAAACCATTAAACGAATTTCAAATTGAAGGCAGCACACTTTTATCGCTACTCAGGTATTTCAACCATTTAAGTCCAAATTAATAAAACAAAAGCATCTGAAAGGATTTCTGAATGAAGAATTTAAACACCAATTGTCAGAATAGTTTGTTGCGGATGGGAGTTATAGTCTATAAAACTTATTTTTAACACGAATACTACATTATCGACTTTAATCCTGCGTAATTTGCAAGATTTTTTCCATTGGTTCCTCAGTTAAAAATGGAGCAAAAGACAAGTATTCTGTCTCCTACTTTAAAAACAATTTTCATTTATTTTTTGAGTAAATACCCCAGAAGAGTCAGCAAAATTAGGCAGATTGAGATTATACTCATCCTCACTCCAGCCATAAGTTAAAATTCGTCTAAAGTAGGAAATAAGACAGCTGTCTCCTGCATGTCGAATAGATTTTAATATAGCTTCCTGCCGTATCAGAACAGATTTCTAGAGCAATTGGAATTTTGGAATTTTCATTTTCTGTCTAAAATGCCAGATATAATATTGGAATCAACAATCTTATTCAGTAAGACACCTGCCATGCCTAACCCTTGCCCTTAAATTTCATTCCCCCCACACCTAAGAATTGGGGGGGGGGGGCATGAGGCACTGTATCGACAGATCAGGACGAGGATTGGCGAGACTCCATACCAGACAGCTGCACTTTTCAGTTTATTGAGCGACGAAATGGTTAGGATATCCAGCTTCAAAAAGAAGTTTCTGATGAAGCTCAGCGACAAAGAAGGAAGTAGAACTATCCGCCAACTCAAAATATGTAAATACCATTAAATGATATAAGGATTGTTCCAAAAACTGGTAAGGGAATAGGTGCAGCCGTATTCGGACCTGGAGCCAAGCACTCTGGGCAACTTACCGCAGCGTCTTCCAAATAGAAATTAATACTATTGGAAAATGTGCGTAACTGAATCTTGACGGAGACTATCGGAAGCAAGGCATTGCAATTTCTCCTACAGTGAAGCAGCCATAATGGAACTGAGTTCTAACACTATTGCATCGAACTCAGTCTGGGAATACCAACTACTGGGAAAACTAAACAATCGAGATAGATAAAACAGGTTTGCATTATGCTGAGTACCAGGACACACTGGAAAAAGTGGCAACGAGAAAGCTACATAGTTTATTAGCAAAGAAGACCGCTACAACCTCGTTTCTGGAACCAAAACCGTTCTACGTTCTGCATAGGGCTGCACACATTGAAACTAGTTTGAAACACCCCAAAATATTCCTTGGAAATTACGACAACCAAAGAGCAAAGGCCATGCTAGAACTAAGCATAAACGGTGTTCTTTGAGGTTTTCTTACAGGGCATTGTCACTTTGGGAAACTCATGGCAAGGATGTGTCTGAAACAAAACAGGCACCTAATGTAGGTTCTGTGGGACAGAAGATGAAACTCCAAAATATCTGACATAAATTGCACCATAATCACAAAAATCCGTACCATTCACTTCGACAAAGATGTCATACGCGAAGCAGGAATATTTTCTGTTTAACCACTATTAAAGATCTTAGACTGGCTGAGGAGCCATAAGTGCATATTGACAGGGCATAATAGGTCATTCGGCCGAAGTACAATAGCTGCTAAGTGTCAGTTCAGTGACTAATGTTAAGGGATTAAGTATTTCTGAATGCTTGAAATGGCTGAAGTAACTCTTGTCTATATCTAGAAGTATTTGTTTCTGTGTTCATACGACTTACCTAATTCAGAACAAGTTTCAGAATTAATGGCCAGATAACTTTTTTGAACTATTACATACTAGAAGAGAACACTTCAAGATACAACTTCAACGAAAGCTGCACCATTATTAATAAACTTAACCCACAACGGAATTTAATCCAATATATTGAAAGCCTCGATAAACACAATATGCTTTGATACAAAATCGCCGCAGGATCTATATCCTAAACACAATTAATTTCGTCGGAAAGTTTTGAGGACCGCTGCTTTAGAGTAACAGTCGAACATCTAGTGCATAGTATCCAATATGAAAGCCATAGATTCACACAGTCTCCCAAATCATTCTAACTTACGACGAATAATATCTCGTCCCTGTTCAAATTGAGCTAACTTGTCAATGAGTTGGGATGATATCAGTAGGAATACGAATAGAACTGACGAAGAGAGTAATAAAGGAGAGCGGGATGGCAAACGTCGGCTGTCTTTTTCACTAACAACTGTATAGTCACGGATACAGTACTGGATAACGGATT
Source organism: Popillia japonica (assembly GCA_004785975.1). NCBI lineage: Eukaryota > Metazoa > Arthropoda > Insecta > Coleoptera > Scarabaeidae > Popillia > Popillia japonica. Next base: position 7,594 of record SMLS01070041.1, read on the forward strand.
TAGATAATTAATTCAATTAAGACTTTCTTATGTACACTGTGTCGACTGGATTGTCTTTATTCGAACTTTCTGATGGAGTTTGAAGTTTGGTTCGTGTTTAGTTAATTTGGATGAAAGCAAAAATCAACACTGGTAATACAAATTCTTTTATTGATTGTTATGCATTAAGATTCTGCTTTTTGTAGATTGCTTTGAGGATATTTAGTCTGCCTAGATAAATTCAATCAAAATGGTATTTCTTCAACTATAAACGTTGACAGAGATGACTACGATGAACACAGTTTCTTTGAAATAATTATATATATTGTTTGTCTTCAAAGTTTTCTAGATTCTCAGCAATATAGTCTATTCAAGTGGCTGGTGTAATTCAACAAAATGGGCTAAACAAATGTGAAAGCACATCTCCAAGCTTGTAAATCATATCAGCGGCGATATATTAATGTAAGTGACTCCTTTAGGAGTAAGAAAGATGGATAAGAAAAGTCACAAGGTTGTGGTAACTCGACGTGTCTACTACGCTAGAGGCTAAAACCTTCTGACTGAAATGTGCGTGAGAGACATCAGAAAAAGTTTCAATATTTTAAGTTATGGAAGAAATGTCTTTTTTAAAGCGCAAGAAGACCATTACGCCTATATTTACTTAATCTGCAGAGGGTTGTTGGCGCTTCGATCGTGTTTTGCTATATAAATGTGTCCGCATTCATACGTAAACGCCTATAGTCCAAAACAGATTCATTGATATCCCTGCAATAACCAACCAAATTTTGTTAGGGGGGCGCTAAACCTGAAGTCCTTAGAAGGATGGCACGAGCATTATATTTCTCTACAGCCGAATGCGCATGCCCTGTCTGGTGAAGATCTAGTGAAAATGTAGCCTCAACGAAAGTTGCAGACTTGTAAGAGCATGCGAGAAGGCTGCACCCCTAGCCAAACTCTACTAAGCAACTGACTTTCACAGTCCCAACTCACATAGGGAGGTACACGAATTTAGCCAGAATTTTAAGAAAACATTAGACAATTGTAACGCCTTCCAACCCTTCGCCTCGCCCTCCACCAGGGCTAAAATCTAGACGTCGATTACTCAGCGGGCGTCTGGTTGAACCACCCGCAAACTATCCTCTGCCAGCAATCCTGCCGACTGGTGTCTTGTACAACTGGGCAAGACTTGCAGAATGCTAAGCCATATTAGAACAGGTAAATACCAACCTGATCAAATGAGTTCTAACGCAACCAACTGACTACAAGTGCAATTGTGGGACGATAGAAGATATGGAACACCTTCTAAACTGCGTTGACTGTCCCGCACACTGTAACCTTGAGGATTTATGGTAAAACAAACTCGAAGCATTGGACGTGGTCCAATATTGGGCCGAGAAATTGTAGAATATTCTGGGTACGAAAAAGTTAGTATTTAGCTTCCTACTACGTAAGTCACTTAGGAAAACTGTTTCGCCATTTTAGGGTAACATTTGGCATTAACTATCACTACACGCGAAGCTGTTCCAATGAGAAAGCGGCGCATATCGCACAATATACTGTGAGTGGTTGTGAGTGCTGCAGTACTAGGCACAGAAAATTCATATTTTCATATTGTCATATTTTCTCGTAAACGTCTTATATCGTTATATGCATTTCAGAAGTTCGGTAAAGCACGGTCAAACCAAAGTTTACTCGGAAGAAAATCTTGTGGGTGAGATATGTCTTTATCTATGTAGACGCGATTAGATTAAATCGCAGATAACTACACATTACCCATATTGGTAGGTACTTCTGCATGGTCGGTGCTAACACTTGCAGATGTAGACAAATCTCGCTTCACTTCCTCTGGGGATGTCCGTTAAGTGGTCGGCTTCTCGTTACTTTAGGTATGATTAATGTTACGGATACCACGCGCGGCCCCATTGATTTTTGCACAATTACGCTATTCGGCACAGAGTTGCTGCTATCGAAAGCTTTCTCGGAGAATGCTCAGTTGAGAAAAGCTAATTGCGGGACACGATTTCCTATTTGCAAAAACGAAAGGGACAGTTTTACTTGGAGCTGCCGTGATACAAGCTGAACAGGCATATGTAGGTTAGGAGATGCATATTAGTTGGAAACAACATTCTTCCATTTTCTGCATTCGGAAATTTCTCACTCCCTTGCTCTTTTCCTGCAAATTTCTATCACAATGAAGAATTTCTATGGCAGCTCCATTTTTGTACTAGACCATTAATTTTCCCTCTTCCATTAACGATGGTTTTTGTCATTTGCCACACGCATAATTATAATCGAAAAGTGAAAAGATACATATATGAGAATTTATGACCTTAATCGATTTGAATCTAAATTTTTGTATGAGAGTGTATTTTCTTTCAAACGAGCACATAACTACAAAGTATCCCAGCAATAAAAAGACGGAGTAGCAGCAATTGCAAGCTGGAATGGTAGAAAAAGTAAATCAAACATATGGAGTCTCTATTAGTACGCAAACTGCAGAAAGAAAAAAATAAAGTATTCAATTGGCCTTACGCCGGGCCTGGACGAGCGCGGTGCAAAGCGAACGAAGACTGCATACAGGCATGTATCACTATTTTACTTCTATGAAAAGGAAATGCAGGTCTCTGTACGGGGTTACTAAAAATTAACTACCTACTAACAATGTTATTGATATTAGTTGAGCTACTGTAGTTACCGAAGCGCCTTATCAATAGTTTGGCTCTGTTTGTTTATGAATACGCACTTACATATGTTCATACGATTATAAAGTGATTGGTACTGCTTTCTTAGTGTGTCGGCCAATATAAATATACATTCAGTCAGGTCCGTAATATAATTTTCTAATATAAAAATTTCGTACGAAAATTTATAAATTTATAGATTTTTCATTTCTTCGATATTGTGGTATATGTAGGTCTGATCCTGTTCGGACATTATATATTTACTACTCCGTCTTTTTATTGCTAGGACATCCTGTATACTAAGGTCTATGTGATACAGAGTTTTCTCCTAGCATTTTGACCATGTGTACAAAAAGTAAACATTTCTTCACGTTTTATGTGTTCCCTCAACCAGCAAGAGTTAGCTGGCGCTCCAACTATTCAAAAGAAAATATTGAGTGCCAAGTATGTATTTATCTATCGGAATGTGTCCGGATTTATCTGCATGCAACTGTATGTCAAAACAATTTCATTGATATGAGCGGTATGAGCTTTAACTGCATCGTGTTGGAACCAAATTTTGTTTACCTAAACTTAATTAATGACAGAGCGACTAACATAAAACACAACAAACTCTTCCGCAAACGTCAGCAAATTGTTGCTTCTTCCTGTCTTTCATCACACATGATCGTTATCTTACATGAATATGGTCAGTGCCTGTGTCACATTCTTATCTGAGGGTCTTTTGAGTTCATGTTTTATAGAAATAGTTAAAGTAGGTAGTGATTCTCTCTTAATTACTGGGTAATTTTAAATATATTTAGATATGTTTGTTTAAGGTGATTGAGTATCTAGCCACAAAGTTCTTGTGTTCGATATTATTAAGTACAATTTAATTTGGTCATTTCTGTCCGTACAATATAAAATGCTAAATATCCACCCATTACACATTAAGAAAGAGGTAATTTATTGATTTTTTGAATAATGTATGTAATCGCCATTAACATATTTATCAATCTGTGGCGATGCAACAGCTGTAATCGTAAGGGTTTTCAACAATTAATGAGCGTTATATCGTATTTAAGGTATTCCCTCTAGCTAACGCACAAATCAATACAAAGAATGAACTAAACTTACAATCGTAGACACTAATACAATTTGTATTATCCAGCAATGATTACATTTTCAATCGATTTGTCTTCAAGTCCGGCATTTCCGTAGTAGCAGCCCTAATGCTTATAATGATTATCCACTGTTGATCAGGTCGGTTTACCGAAACCACTGAGTCTCTTCTTAATCCATACAGAAAGCTGGGCTTTCGGCAATTTACTCTAAAGTCCTCGCTTCCGCAATGGGTGACACGTACACGGTTGAACTTTCGCCTCACCGTCGGAAAGTTTCCTCTGACTCGCGAATTACTTTGACCTAAAAAGAGGAGCTCAATTAGCAGGTTTTCCAAAGGGAGATTATTTTTGTTTTAGAATTATATAGTTTCTACGGAGAGCTGCTTATGTGCTATTAAAAAAGTAATTTCGTTAGAAGTAAGTACTAGGGAAATAATTGCTGTTGAAACAAGCATGGGGAACAAACTATAATTGTCGTATACAGACAATTTGAGATGTAATATCGTCGGTTAACTGATATGAATTCAACTAAAACCATTTCCGTAAATAACTAAAGAATATTTGTAATCTCCTATACACGCAGTTATTACAGAATATTATTTTTCGTTATTTGTGTTACAAGGGGAACACCAGGGTTGTCCGACATGGATTTGAATGAATCCCAACTATGTTATAAAGGAACATTTCCTCAGTACCCAAGGACAAGCTTTTATCCTAACACGCCCTAATTTCTCAGTTCATTCCTTTATATAGATAATGTTAATTTCTCAACAAGCAAGCCTTCCTGGCTTATTGGATGACAACTATGCCTGCCGGGCTGGTGGCTCGCGTTCGATTCCTGTCAGTGCATCTTTTTTCTTCAATCTGATTATGCACTATATTAACAATTATATTTCATACAAATTATTCATAAATGATATTTTTTGCAGTGGTAATTTTATTATTAAATAAATTGGAAGCAAATCTGCAGTACGACGTGTATTTTGAAGTTTGCCTATTCGAGTGCACCTGCTTGTCCTGTGGTCCATTTGTTACCTGCAGTTCGTTTCTTGCCTAGTGTCCGTTTTTTGTCTCCAGTCCAAATAAATAAATAAATAAAAATAATAAATAAACAAATTCCAAATACACGTCATAATGTAGATTTGCTTCCAATGTACTTAATAATAAAATTGCGACAGCGAAAAATATCATTTATGAATATCTATACTTATGTTTGTAGCAGACTTATGCCCTATTTCTGGTACACAAGAGCTATCTTGTAGATGTAGGTATGCCACAGTGATCCTCTTGGTGTCTTTCGAATATGGAACAGATAACCTTTTACACAAAATATAAGTTTCAGTGTGTATGTAGGTGTAAATATCTAGTAACTTTCCACGGTTTAGCTGTAGAACTTATAACCATAGAAAACCGACATATGGAACGAAATGGATATGAAACGACTGTATAAGCGTTATAGAGTAATGGTGGCAACAGTACTATTAACGAATGTCGTCGCACATATGTACATTTACCCATCTGAGTACATCCAATTGGTGACCATTGTCAGCGCATCATTGTTGTCTCTGAACCTGTCCTGAGGGTCTGATCCCTAACCAACACCGCTAAATTATTGGCGTATAACACTATATCCACCTCTTCAGACGTCCTTGGTAGCGAACTCGTATATACAGTAAACAGCAAAGCACTCAACGATGAACCACTAAAATTGATCTTCGCTTTTCGGAGTGTGGTTTCCAAAATTTTGGGCAAGTTCTTAACGGCGAAATTGCGATTTTTTATGAGATTCATGGTCGGCATCATTACAAGTTAGTGTTTACTTACTATTGGCCAGGCAAGGTATACGGAAGTACGGATACTATTCCTAGAGCTCGTATACTCGTCAGGTTCTCGCTTCTAATTTAACATTCCGCTTCGTTCCTAATGGGTGCGCTAATGGCATAATTCCAATGAGTTCCACCAAAATTTGACTGAAATTTAATTTTCACGTCACTAACGTCAAATATCTATGGTGGCCATGTAGACCACCATAAGAAATTTTGCAACTAAATTTTGGGCCAAACCGCCGGGTGTATAAAACTAACTAGTAATTTGTGGTAGCTTTGTAATGTAGCCTTCATAGCCTTCAAACATACAATATTACTCCAACAAAATGATTTGAATTCGGCGCTATTGTCTGTTATCGACGAACAATACATCAAACTGTGCTTGTGAGTGCAATAGGGAAAGAGAAAGGAGGGAGGGAGAGGGGCAAGAATAATAGAATTACCGACACAATTTTCTCTGGCCCAGTTTATGACTTGTAGACGTTTCTGGTGATGCACATGCCACACACGATAGCAAAAACAGTCTGTTTTAATGTAGAGGTGGTTGTTCAACAAAATAGGCTAGAAATTGAAGAAAAATGTCTTTATTCATTCTCAAGCTTTTCTCTAGTGTGAAGGGTAGACTTCCACTTGGGACTTTGTTCATAACTTCCGGTTTTATTCCCTTCCGACCCAATATAAACGTTGATTATATAAATTTTTTGCTGCACTCATACCCCAAAGAATACAACTTTGGCTCCTCCTTCCGCACTAGCTAAACCTCCGTCCAGCTGAATTTTTTGCTCTGCTAGGAGTAGCGTAAAGGGTTAAATGGTTTCTACTCCAGTTTCATCTATGTTCCACATACGAATTGCAAATACGCTATATTTAGAGTGAATAACCACGAAGTTTTTCCAACATTATGCTAGGACTGATTCATTAAATCCAATGGTACGGCTAAATGGCTTCAGATTTTCTTAATGAAATTCTTGGATGACGTTGCATGAAATTATAAAGTTGTGCAAAACGGACTTACCATTAACTCACTGCTCCAAAAAGCCTAGACTCCATTTTTAGAACTTAAACTTCTATTTCCTTCTTTTACCCAACGGTGAAGACATTTCTAAATCTTTCCAAATATTGTTGGCTTTCTTGAACCACTTCTTACTCTTATTTGTAACTAGCGGTGCTAATGTCCTTTTTAGCTCATATACAGGGGTGGACATAAGTCACAAATTTGAACAAATTTAAAAAATTGAAGTAATTTTAAAAAGCGATAACAAAAGATTAAAAACTGTTGGTTTTCTTTCATTATACCGCAAATCGTAAATTTGGTCTTAGTGGAAAAGAATTTCGTGTTGAGTTTGGACTTAAGGCTGGAAGCAACATGGTAATCGATCTGGTTTTATCTGCGCCAAAGAAGTTGGGCAAAGGGAACAATGACATAAGATAATTCTACTCGGAACATAATTCAAAAGAACATACAAGAATTCTTTAGAAGATTGGGAATAATTAGGACTAAAGCATTAGAGTGTTCATAATAGATCTTGCAGGTTGTAATGAGAAGAGGACTGAATACCTCACCAACCTACTCTCTAATTCAATCTAATCTAATGGCTTTTGAATATCCGTCCAAGTTAGTGACAATAGTTCTCCAGAAAATCTGCGTTCAATAACTCGTACCAAAAATACGAGGGCATCAATACAAACTGGTAAAATACGTGGAGGATTGAAGAAAAATATTGTAGAAATTCGAGGTTGTATGGTAGATGCAGGTATATACTGATTCCTTCAGATAAACCTAAGAATATGAATCTTACAGCAATCTTATCTTCTAAGTTTAAGTTTTAAAGCTTTATATATTTTAGCATACCAATTAATTCATTTGGTTCCAGTATAGAACTCACATTAGAATAACAAAGAATGTCTCACTCAAATAAATACGTTTGGGGATGTATCGGCAAAAATCTTTATCAAGTCCGAAAACATAAAAGCCGAGCCTTTCCCCCGTAACGCGTTTATTGATAGGAATTCGATAAAGTATCACTCAGCCGATCACTACAACTTTATTTCGTTTATGCCCGTTCCAACTTTCACTAACAGTAGGGGACGAAAATGAATCTGGGTCAACAACTGTGTTATTTTTATAACACCCGATTTACATAATGTAGGGTGATTTATACGTCAACGGAAAAGGTCCAGTTATCGCAAGCGATAATAACAATAATTTCGCCGTCTAAGCAAACCGGTAACGACCGCAGAATCATAAATCTAGTTAATTTGATTTTGTTTACTTAAAGTCACATTTTACGGTAGCCATTACTATTATTGATTATTCTCAAAAACATAGCCATAGATTCTTGTCCCTACAATAACAGTCGAACATGTTCAACTTTTCCAATAAACGAGTTTATGCTTTTATGGACTTACGTATTTTGAAGGTGTACATACATACATACCTGAAAGTTATTGAGAGGAATGTATGAAGAATTTTTAACTCGACTGTTCCATTGCTGTATGTATATGTAATGTTTGTATCTACTCTAGAACGATGTACTTTATTTAAATGTGATTACCTCAGTGTAATTTCGTGACGGTTTAATAGTACTTGTTACGACTTCTAACTTCTTCAATGCTTATGTGTGCTGTTTGCTTAACAGTTTAAACAAATAGCGATGTGAGTATGGGTTTAAATGTAACTGATTTTCTTAATCAACTTAAAGATTAAAGCAACAAGTACTGACTTTGCTAAATTACATACATTGAATTGTATAGTTGTCGTTATCTCAAGGGATGATAATAGAAATGTTTGAAATCTAATTACAACTTAGGTGTACTTAGTTTGTAAATTGTATTGCGCTGAGGAGGGTAACCCGAAGTGATGATCAAGGGATTCAGAAAATAATTAGGCTAACAAATATAAACTTTATTATGGTACTAAAGATACAGAATTAAAGAATCACCAGAAAGATTTTGTCAATTTATGAGTAACTTGGTTCCTAACGTAGGACCTTTTTGATCACAACTCAAATATGCAAAATAAAGTTTGTCAATAGCTCCACAGCTTTTATACGTCCACAAAGTATCTATTTTGCATTGGTGGTCTTTCTTACTTCTTGAATAGGATTCCTCCCAAACTGAACACATTTGCTCAAACTGTTGAATTTTTCGAGTATTTTCTCGTAAGGGATATCTACCAATATTGTCGCTGTAAAGACCTTCTTGCTGTTCCCGTTCTATAAAAAAGTTGGTGAAGAACGAGTTCTAATAGTTGCTGATTTAAATAAATTATTTTTAGTATTACTCAAGGTTATTGAATTGCTATGGCTCTGGCAGCAATTTGCAGACATTGATGGTTGAGGATTCTGAAATGACAAACTGAGGTGGCAAAGAAGGCAGGACAACTTTGTATATCTTTTCAGGTCATTTATACAGATCTTTTCTTAGTGGTTTCTTCAAAAATATTTTTTTAATCTTCTTAGATTAAAGAAGCAATGTACAACATTTTAGACGGTTGGCTAGGGTTGTCACAATAGACTGTCTGTCATCAACTCAACCTTTTTGATTCCTGTTTTGCTGAAGCCTCTGACAGCTGCTTTAAAGTTAGAAGATTTTTCAAATGCAGTGGTGGCAGTTGATGCTCTTTGATAGAGCCAAAAAGTACAACCACAAAAATTCTTTAACAAAGAGATGGTAAGAATAATAGAATTCCACGATTTTCTCTAGCCCAGTTTATGACTGGTAGACGTTTATGGTGATGCACATGCCATAAACGATAGCAAAAACAGTCTCATCTAATGTAGAGGTGGTTAGTCGACAAAATAGGCTAAAAATTGAAGAAAAATGTCTCCATTCATTCTCAAGCTTTTCTCTTGTGTGAAGGGTAGACTTCCACTTGGGAGGAGTCCATAACTTCCGCATTTATTCCCTTCTGACCCAAAATAAACGTTGATTATATAAATTTTTTGCTACACTCGTACCCCAAAGAATATAACTTTGGCTCCTTCTTCCGCACTAGCTAAGCCTCCGTCCAATTTAATTTTTAGCTCTGCTAGCAGTATCGTAAAAGGTTAAATGGTTTCTACTCCAGTTATATTTACAGCAAATAACCACGAAGTTTTTCCAAAACTATGCTAGGGATGAACCGATAGCTTCAGTCAGAGCGACCATTATAAGATTGCCGATCACCTATGCTATTTTGGTTTGGTGGCCAAAAAGATCACAGAAGACTGTAGTACATCCACAGCTTCCAATAATCCAGAGACTTACTTCTTTAAATGTCAGAGAAGTGATGTGCACTTGCCTCATTGCAACGTTGGAAGTTCTGATGGGAATCATTCCACCGCACAGCTACATCCAAAAGCAGGCTATATTAAGTGCCTTAAAACCTGTCGACATTGGAAGATATCTTAAAATCCTTAAAAATCCTTATATTACCTATATGATTCGCATTTCAAAGTATAGGATTCCTATGCAATACAATCTTGATTGACCTCCTTGGTCATTGAAAGCCATACTCAGTAGGCATCCGGAAGTCAAAACAGGAAGTTATTTCATAACAATTAATCCTCGCAAACTCTCTTCACGACACATACGCAATTATTTAAAACATTTTTCAAATTTTATATCGTACTAAACCTATTTCATCCCATATTATATGTATGTATATACTCAATATACCTTTACATGAGTTATATTAAAGCAAACCCTTTCATCCTTATCCCCTAATATATTCCGCCGTGTCGTAAAACAGCCTGGAGCGATATTTTTACTGGGGACGCCATACCTCGAATGGCTTTCAAATTGGGAGCGTAAATGACTGATTAAAGTCGAAGATAATAGAAGAGTAAGTCTCCCCGGAGGCGAAGATCCTTCAACCGAAGAGGTCCGGAAACCTCTGCCCACTTCACCCATAATTTTAAAACTTGCCATTCAGATTACTCCGGAGACAAATGGGGGAGCAAAACAGTTAGCGGAGACTTTATAAAAGGTAATACTGCTGGTAGCCATCTTTTCTTTGGGTAACTCTATTGTATTATGTATCGTGTAGGGGTGAAGTTGCTCCGTTCCGCAGTGTTTCTCGTATTTCTACTGCAAAACGTATTCGATTAATATTTCGATGCATTAGGTTTGAAATAACTTCGGTAACTGTTTAATATTTATGCCTTTGATCTCTAGCAATTTGTTCTGTTACTTTATTTTTTCATTGATGATTTGGCTGCTGTTGATTTCGGGAGGTCTATTGTGGCTCTCTCTGTGGGTCTTCATGAAGCTAGCTGTGTCTGGTTACGGTTCGCCAATGCATTCTAGCCTCAGTTTTCTAGTCTTTCACATTGACATAAAATATGCAGCAAGGTCTCTCCTTTTGCCAGCCAGATTCTGCAGACAGCATTTTGCGTAAGACCAAGGTTGCTTAACCGTTCTCCTACTTTTGCTCAGAAGGTCTCCGCTGAATTTGGGTATACGAGTATAATCTCTAATGAATTTCTTAGTCTGTCTCTACCCTGAAGAACTTTGCCACCATTATAGAACTTTGTTCGTCAATTTCCCAATGGTTTCAGCTGATTTTTGTGATTCCACACCATGATATAAGTTCGATGAATGGCCTTCACTTCCCTTCTTTGGCCAGGCCATTCGCCTTTTCGTTACCTTTAGTATTTTTGTATCCTGATAGCCAAACTAAGGTTGCCTTGCTGTGCTCTCCGAGATTGTTTAGTGCTGAAGCTCAATTTTATCCTAATCGTCATATGCCTTTGGCGATGTCAAGTGCTATTATCACAACTTAATTGTCAGAGGAAATACGAGTAGGTATAGGCTTATGTTCTGATCTTTGCTTTACTACTCCTCTGACACAGCAATAGCTTTACCGGGATAGCCATCTTTTCATTGTTTTCAACCTGATACTGTGGTTTTATATCGTTCATTCAAGTTGCATTTTAAAACCATAATGTCTCTAATTGTAAGTATATTTAAGTCGGGTTTTTAGTTCCAACGCTATATGTTTTCACTACTTTCTTTGGAATTGGAGGAGTTCAAAACTGCAGAACTTCTACAAATCGCATAGCACACATCCTGTATGGTATTGGTCCCAATACTATCTTCAAAATGCGTCTTCTAAATTTTCTCTGGGACTATTTTCCAGATTTGGTCCAGATGACTATTGGCTGGTAAGAAAGTGAGCGTTAGATGTTGTTGATAAACATCAGTGCACTTTTTTGTCACAAATAGAGAATCTTCATTTAAGTCCAAACGAAATTAGAAGTAATTTAACTTAAAACAAATGCTTCCAGGATACCTATACAAATTAGTATGCGTTAATGCATCCTTTCTTCCTCATCTTTGCACGATATCATTATTGTTTATACCACATCGTCAGAATATGTTATGTTCTTAACGGTTCTACTCTGCTACAGCCCCACTCATTATACGAGGGGTCGTTTTTATATTCCCGGACAAAGCATGGAAACAAAAGACTATAGCAAAAACAAAATTTTATTTTTCAGTATAGTTCCCTTTGAATACAGGTATAACACCGTCTCAATAACATGTCTAATCCAGTATAAACATATTTATTTGGTTTTTTTCGCAAAATGGCCCTCAACTGCCGCTAAAAGTCCGTCATTGTCCCTAATTTTGTCCCCCGCCAACGAACCAAAGTTCACGCATTACCGACTCCCTATTCGAATCTTGATTCGTCGGAAAACAAAGTATGCCTCCAGTTGGCAACCCGCTCGCAGTCTACCCTCTACCAAACGCCCCCGTACAGTTCGCGTGGTGAGTGTGTCTTCTCTTCCTGCTAACCAAACGGCTCGAAGTTACATTGAGGACGACGCACGCGACATCACGCTTGTGGCTGAAGGCGCGTACGTCTTACCTCAGTCCATTCTCGCCATGCAACGATCACCCGAGACGGCGCGCAATCTCATGGAAGGAGATACCCGCCATATGCATCCCCACAAACATTCCTCGCTCAAAGTCGCTTAAGTAGCGCGATCAATCCCCCATTATGCAGCGAATACAATTACATACTGGACCTTCACACCGCTTTAGGAACGATCGGTTTCGTCCACTCCCGTCGGTCTCCGGTGACGTGATTTTCCACCTATCGGAGCCGCTCAGTAAAAAATGCGGAAAAGTCGAAGCTTGCTGCATAACTTGTCTATAGGATAGATGCTAGATTATACAGAATATGCTCGTCAATTATTTCCGACAATGTATATTATAAACATATCTCCAAAGGAAGTTATTCTTGTAATGCAATTATTAAATTTTAAAAAAAGCAACTAACTCTGCAACTTCTCCAAAAACCTAAAGCTGTGATAACATGTTCCATTTCTGACATTCCAGATTAAACAGTTCACCTCACTAAGATGCTCCAATTAGCTCTTGCAAGGGATAAACTAATTTCCTACAGCAAGTGCACCGTAAACGGTTTCCTGGAGCTTTCTGCAGGCGAATACTACGCAAAGCAAAAGGCGAGGCTGTCTGATCTAATAAACCGAAACGTCAGTTCCACAAAAAGAAATCTGAAAGAGAATTTCAACGTTTAACCATACAATTTATCCGTTACACTAACTTCATAATGATGTAACGAATTTCTCAGATTCTACTTTTAACTGAAACTAAAATGAAAAATTGTATTAACTCCGCAGCAGTCTCCACTTGCTCAACGGAGTTCTCACATAAATTGTCCACTAAAAGCTGCAATTTAAAATCAGTCGTAATTATTACGGCGGCCTCCGCTAAAACACTTTCGAAAGTAGAATCTCTTTACAAAAACTATAAATTTTAAGTTGTTTGATGTATGCATTAATTTAGCTCATGTTTCAGTTACCTCTATGTATGAATACTTGAGATTAATTAAATATTTTTTATGCTTTGTATCGATTAAAACGAATTCAACGCATTCATTTAAAGATAAATTGAATTAAAGTGAATTATTTCACAATACGCAATAAAAACCATTAAATATTTCATTTGGAATTGATTTAATTGTTGTGTCGAATACCGTAATCCGAAATTTTTCATTTTGACTGCTCAGCTTTCCGAATATTATCGAAGTGTAGATATTGTGTATGCATTTGCAAATGGTTATTGATTTTAGAGCGAAGCAGAGGATTGTATGTACAGTTGTCGTGATTTAATTATACTCTACATCAACTCGCACCCTACCTAATGAGTTTACACCAATTATGTGTTTATGCTTCACGGTGGGCTATGATTTACTATGTTTGTTACATAATAGAGAAGGCCGTGGAATCAGAATACAGTTTTCAATGTTCTATTCCAGCTGATAATTTGACATAATATATTCTACTAAATTTGTGGAAAACTTTCGTCTCAGTGCAGAAAATCTTATGTATGTGTGAATCGTTCAGATAATATTACATAGTCATGTACATAGATTGTTACATATTTCACTACATAGATGTACATATGTATGAGTTTGCACATTCCAAACGTCGATATTAACACGACCAGCAGAATCTCACCAGCACCAATCGTAATTCATAGAATGCAAGGTGCTGATGGGGTGCGGTCAATCAACTTCAACTACAAACCTGGCAAAAATAAAATAAATACAGGCTAAAATAAATGATTCATAGGTGATCCTATATAGTTAATTGGTCAATAACTATTGTTCTCTCCCACAAATGTATTTTTAAATAGTTCTCTTTTAGTTTTGTTTATGCAATCATCATGAAGATAGTTAAATTCTAAAATTTAGAATAACGTCAATGTATTTTCCCGATGATGACGACATCAGCCGAAACAAGTAGAGAGCTTTTCATCAATACATTAGTACAAGAAAACAATTTAATTTAATTCGTTATTATATTAGCAACTTACTTTCTCTCTTTCACAACTGTTAACGTTAATTAGTGTGATACAGAGACTGCTATTACATACTTAATTTGTTAGATAATTTCGCGATTCTCTGTTATTATATCAAAAAGCGCGCTCTAGCGGCATCACTAAGAATTAGACATGTCATAGGTAAAATGCGTTTAATGAAACAATAAATGCTTCCATCTAGGCCAAGTTCGTCAAAATCCGTTCAGTCGTTTAGAAGTTACAGCTGTTTATTAAAAATTGTCGAATTCTCTCCCCTTTCCTCAAATAGTTCACAACTGTCACCTTACCATTGGTCATAAAGGTCGAATCAGAATGATGAAAGAGTTGAGAGCAAAATATAAAAATGTGACAAAGAAGTTTACCGAAACAAAACGACTGGTTCTAAAGCCAAGATGTGAAAGAGATTTGATAAACATGCAACCCAAAGTGATTTCGATTATGAATATACCGTGGTATATCAAGACTATCTTACGAAATTTGTTCAGCTGTGCCCGTTAAAAACTAAAAGAGCAGAAGAAGTTGGTCGATATCTCGACAATTTTCGGAGCCCCTAGCATTCTACAAAGCGATAATGGGCGAGAGTTTGCAAATAAAGTTATCGAAGAAGTGTGTGCCAGAACTAAACATTGTATACAGCAAGCCCCGACGCTCTCAGTCACAAGGATCCATTGAAAGAGCAAATTAAGATATCGAAAAGATGCTCTGTACTTGGTTAGAATCAAACAATACTACAAAATGGACTGAATGATTACGCTTCATGCAGTTTATGAAAAACAGGGCATATCACTCGGGAAATAACTCGCAACCCTTATGAAGTAACGTTAGGTTGCAAAGCTAAAATTGGATTAAATACTTATCTACCTTTAGACTTCTTGACTGATCTTCGTACAAAAGAAAAATTGAATTAATATTAAATGAAAACAGCAAACAAGTTGTTAATGTTAACCAAATTGATGAATACGACCAAGTTGTTAACGACAACGAAGTTGATTACAACAATCACATTGAAGACAACCAACTTGAGAAGGAATGTGAAACAGCCATTCCTAATATTGAAATCTAAATATGAATACGCTGCCCTTATCAAACAGCTATCAAAACGAACGAGAAGTAGCTACTTTACTCAATAAGAAAAAACAAGATATTCAAGAGAGTCAGAACTTCAACCTCTGGATCAGATAAAATGTTAGCTTTGTCATCAACAGAGCAACATCATGCTGCTAATAAAGGCAACAACGTAGTAGTGAAACTACCAGACGTAATCCGGGCTAAAAGTGATGCTAGAAACGTAACAGATGTAATAATGTCGCTAGAAAAAGAGGGAATGTATAGGCTATGTATTAAACATGGAATCTTCAACCAACTCTACCCAATAAATCAATTCACTATTTGCAAAGAGATGTTTATTTCGATTAAAGCTCCAGAAAAATATGTTAGGTACCATTAGGGAATTCGCAAGAAAGGAATCACATTAAGTTGCCAGCGATTTAAGCACTGCAACCGCACGCGAGAAAATATCTTAATTTGACCATGATATTGTAAACATAATCCTATATATCACTGAATTTGCTTGCCTGTAGATAATTTTGTTGATAGGCATGGCTAGTTGTTTATTAATTGACACGAATTAAAGGTCAATTTTATTCCACTGAAGAAGTTGTATCACGAAAACCTAATTTGTAAGGGTTCTGGAATAAATTGATTTTTAATCGAATTATGTAAAAGTGTTATAATTGGCCTGGAAATCAGTATCAGCAACGAAAGATAAGAACATAAAGGTCATAAAATATGTACATATAGTACCTAATAATTGGCTGCATATGAACAGATATGTCCATACAAAAAGATATTGAAATAAAATCGAAATAAAACTGAATGAAACAGAAAAGTACTCTCTAGTAGTACTTGATTCTTTAACACTGTTTTTCTTTGCCATACTTTATGTTTATATCAGTGGCGAAACGTTGAGTTTCATATATGTTGCGTATTTATTTGTACGAACCATGACATGGTCAACACCCCCCATAATAAAAATAGTAGTCATCTTATTTTCCTGATAGGCTTTCCACTTTTATAGGTCAATTACAACACTCTAATTCGAACAAAGATCAAATTTATTTGTTATGGAATATAGGATGAATTTGGACAGCCAACAGAAAGAATTTATAAAATTGAAAATGAAATTAGCCAGACAGATTAATAGGAAATGGTTTTTTAATAAAATGCAGGCGTGAGAAGGTATTTCCAAATTTTATACAAAATTCATTTCAAATATTAATCACCAACGATTCTATGGAATAAATTTGATCTTTGTTCGAATTGGAGTGTTGTAATTGACCTATAAAAGTGGAAAGACTATCAGCAAAATAAGATAAGTAAAAAAAGGTCATAAAAATACATATACTTTAAAAATAGTAGGCACGACTCGATCTTTCTTTCTTCTGATAATACTCATCCGAAGACCACGAAAACAAACTGACCGTGTACAAAACGATGTATTTTCGCTCATTGCTCAGGGAGCACTGCCGTCGCGAGTATGGCCGCATTCGTTCGGAATCATGATCTGGGATTCCAATAATTAACTGTCCAACCTTGTCAATTGCTATCTAAATTGGACGTATAAATATTTTGATGTTAAGAAGATACTCACAATTAGTGATAATGTGATAAACTATTAAATTCCAGAATATGTTTGTTCACACCAAATGCTAAACACTTAGCCCATGACTGCTAATTACATTTTTTATGAATAAAGTTTTTGCTAGCTAATGTCCTGCCGAGCCCTTCTTCCTCAATCTTTTTCGTTACAATACAGAAACCTTTCTGAAATAAATCTGAAATACCGCAGGATAAAATATGATTACATTGGAATTACACCACTTAAGACAAAGCGCTCAAGATGTATTTCTTTCTTCATTGATTTTATCTTATTTATTTTAAGTTGTTTATTCAATAATTGACATGAGTCATTTTAATCTAAAGAAAAATATTGACACAATCATGAATTTTTATAAATTTGTCATATGAAGGGTACAGGCGTAAAAGGTGTCAAGTCACAAAAGAGTGGTTTTGTAGGAAACCAATTTTAAACTTTGAACACTATTTAAGAATCTAAGAATGTTGTGCTGTTAACTTTACGCACTTAGTTAAGCTCAGATAACATATATTTTATTAATAATTAGTAACAAAGCAGACATATTGTGTGAGCTGTGTTAAAAAATGGGTATAATCTAAACAAAATTGCAATGTTTCAACGACAAAGGGGGTTAAATCAACTATATAATAGTTAGTTAGTTATAGTTAATCAACTATATATATATAGTACCGTATAGGTACCTTTTGAACTTCAACTTAAATTAGGAAAACAAAAATTTCGAAAGAGGAAAGTTTCAATATCTTCAATCTAACTTTTGTTTTTCGAAATTGAAATGATGAACTTTCTTAGCTTCTCTTTTCCGACTATAAAACACTTGGGATGTAACTTTATGCAGTTTATTTTCAGTCATTATTTTTCTTATTTCTGTCTGCAACCTTTGTCTAGCTTTGTCGCTAGCTGTACGTTCTTCTACCTGTAGTGCCCTCAGCTTTACCATAAACTCATCGCAAGTACTACAAGGGCCTGTTCGTGGGTAGCCAAAGGAGATATTAAAATCACGATTAAAAATTGTCCTATAAGTTTCATATGAAACGATAATTGTAGGGTTTGATTCACAAAAGAGGCAGTAGATTTTATTAATATTGAGCTCTTCTGGTAAGTACGTTTTGTGACTCTCTTTCATGCCATAATGGCTGGTTCTAGTTTTAAGTGATTTGATGTGGGTACGTACAGCTTCTAAAATTTCATCCGATAACTTAGAGCAGTGATTGTGATGTTTACCCCTTTTATCCTTGGATGCATTTCTTGTTGTCTTCAGTGATGACACCAAATATTCAATTTTCTTTCTTTTCCATGAATCGATAAGAGAGCATTTCCACAAACTATTTCTTCTGGTGCAACACCGTCACCAGCACATCTTACCCTGAAATTAACCCACATAAGTATCTATTCTGTTCGGTTAGAGACTCCATTAGGTTAAAATGTCTAATAATTTGGTGTCTCATCTTTTCTGATACCCGTTCGAAACACTTCTTTCTGCAGTTACAACCGCGGCCTAATTCCTGACTTTGCAAATTTAGTTTTCTTTGCATATATCGCATTTTACCATAACGCTTCCTTTTTTCGCTTTAGGTCCATCACAATATTATTACTTGGGTCACGTTTTTCGTTACTCATTGTTCTCTAAAAAAATCAAACCACGACAATTATAACCTCACCATCAAAACCAAATCAAAACTCACACCTATATCAACTTGTCACACCACTAATAAGAGAAACAAAACGTGGAGTTAGCACCTTTTATTTCTGTTGCAAGTGGACTTAGCGTCTTCTACATCTGTATACCCGTTTGTAAAACCTCGATTTTTAGAGACTTCACGTTTCTTAGGCTACAGTACAGTAATATATATATATACTTCAACCCAACAGCTATCAGATGGTGCCTACAGTTTCATTTTAGCTTAAAATGGGCTTAACACCTTTTACGCCTGTACCCTTCATATGTCAAGTTCCTAGAATTTATTGGTCTAATTTGGGCGCAACCTGTACACCCTAAAGGAGCCCTGAAACCTATACCTTAGAGCTTCTTCTTTATTGTAAACTAAATCAACTAGCTAAGACATTTCACCCCATCTTCTTAAAATAGTCTTCTTTATATCTTACGGATTTACCGTTTCCCTGTGCTAAATTTAAAATTTTCGTTCGCAGTACTACCGAAAGAAAACAAAACGTTCGGTCCAAGAAATACAAGCGCTGAGGGAAAAAATCACATATCCACTTTCTCGCACCTGTACGGTCGCGCGCACTGTATATCGGCATTAGTTTCCTCAGACTGCACGTCTATATTTCCTATCCGCATAAGTTTACATAACTGAATAAAATATCTGGGCAAATATTTACACAGTAAATTCTTATGTGTACATCATCGAAACCCTGGTAATACTTTCCTGAATATTCGGATGCGTACCACCTTTTCTTCTGCACATCGGCTGAATTATTTGTTCGTGAAGATAACAAAAGATAATATTTATTTTACCTGTAACCGCGAGGGATAAAAAATTATGGTGTATAAAGGAACCGAGGAAGCTATTATCTTATTTTTATTCTGTTCGTTTTCATATTCAAGTTTTTGCCACGTTCCCGGAAATTTCGCCGATTTTGTGCGTAGGTATCTGCACGAAAATCTTAAAAGTAGGTAACGACCTCAGTCTTCCGGATAATGTTCATAAACACAGCAGGTAAACATTTGAAGTTTTTGTTTGAATACAAAAATACATAACTTTAAGAGAGCTAGTCAAGCTAGCTGCAAGTTGAATGAATAGGAAATATATTACTTAATTAAATCTATCTTACGTCAGAACTTAATGGTCTTTCCACACTAGAAACAAATCTAGCGCCTTCTGCAATAACACCCATATTGTCCTCAATCCGAGCTTTATTCCAGCATCATGCATTTATTCATCTAAATATGCTGTTTTCTCGATTATTTATTTAAGATGGTGAATGTTTCTCGTTCCAACTGGGAAGATTTTAGAAAATGGTTTTCCGCTGTGCGAAAGCATTCACTACTTTTTCCTCCGTCGCTTTCTTTTTGTCCGGAGTCCGAGGAGAACGAAAAAAGCACTTACGGCAATGATTCGCTACTTTCAATAATAAGAAAGACGGTACGTCATGATTTATTCCTTTTCGATAAATGGACGTTGGAAAAAGAGGATGGAACGATGTGCAACGGAAAACCTGCTGTCTCTGCAGCATTCTTGGTAATGGGCAACAATTGATTAGCCTTCTTGATATACGTGATACACAATAGACTGGGCTGCAATGTAGAAAAATGAACTACAGAAACAAGCTCTTTTATAACTTTGATAAATAGCAATACTACAAAAATATTGACGAATACATTCAGGACTAATTTAATTTTATAACAATACTTTGCATGAAACGTGTAAAAAATTCGAAACTAACTCTATTTCCATTTAACGTGTGTTCGTATATTCAAGTATTTCCTTCTTTTTACAGGTAAGCCGTTGCCTACGGTTTTATGGTTAAGGAATGACATACCTGAAACAAACGCCAGCGTGGTGCTGCCATCTGCCGGAACGACACATGTACGAAGCGAGCTTAGGATATTGGGGTTAACTCGACAGGATGTCCACTCGGAACTCACGTGTCAAGCTTATAATAATCCCAAAACACAGCCGCTAGCTTCGACCCTACACGTGGATATGAATTGTAAGTACCACCAGAACACCTGGAATCGCCTGCCCTTAGATTACCGCACCCTAAAATTCAATGCGATGTTTTTATAAGGACTATGTTTTGTAACGGATATTGTGACGTAAATTTGTATCATTGTGCAATTGTAAGACATGTGGAATTTGTGTTAATTCGACGCTATCCAAATTTATGTACGATAAATTTTGAAATCATGTAGATTAGATATTGGATAAACAGTAGCAGTTTGACAGGTGTGGTTTGTTGTCAAATAATGTTGCGTATAACCGAGATAGTCAGTTAATGCGACAATTTTTAAATTACAAATCTAGCTTTCCACTTTAATGAGTTTTGATGTAGAAACTAATTAGTTAGACGTGCGATGGTGACAGTAAAAAATAACAATATCGTTCTATTTCTTTTATTGTCTGCTGTAACGATACTGGCGTCGTCGTCTGCATTTAATTTCGACAGACTCGCTCAGCAGCAAACTATTCACATATGTACATATGTACATACATACGTACAAAATAATATAAAATTTAAATAGAGCGTTGCAAACTTCTACATTTCTTATCGTTGAAACGCAGCAACAAAACACACAGCAACCAAACATTCCAAGTTACAAAAAGTGAACTACATTCTCGGTTTCTACCACCAATTTCGTTTACAATGTATGCGTATTTGAGAAATGAGAAAACAGATTGTTATTCTTTCAAATATGTAAAGAAGTTCATTTGATTTATATCAATAGACAAGTTTATTAATTTTGAAGCTTTATTATTGTTTTTCTATTTTTACAATTATTAATTTTCTAAACTTGTTATACTTGTTATTGTATCATCGTATTCTATGTAGAAGCGGCCTTTTTTTGATGAATAAGAAAAAGAAAAAATGTTTAAAAAATGGCGGGTATGGGGTACCCCGTCCCCCGTTATTAACTTTTTGCGAATACGGACGACGCCACCCTTGGGGTCACATAATATGCTGCAAATTATGTTAAGAATAAAATTTAATATCTGTCATAGTTTAGGAAATATTTGCAAAATTTGAAAAATTGTCCAAACTTTGGAGGGGGCTGTACCCCAAAATCGTGCGGATACGTACTCGGATAGGTACCCTTTCGATCTGTAAAGTTTCATCGAAATCGGAGGGGGACACTCGCCGGTGTTCCCTTGTAAGATGAACGCATGATGGTAGTGTAGATACACTCGATTGAAAAAAGTTGTAGAACGATTTATATATAATCGCTCTGTAAATCGTTCTACAACTTCTTTGAGTCGAGCGTACATTCAATCAGTTTATAGCTTAAATCTTGTGTCAGCAAGTTAGATGTGCAAAATGGTCTGATCCGCACCTCTGAGTTCAAAAGTTTTCATTCACATCACCCAATGCTTCTACAACCTGCAACAATTTTTCACTCCCTACTCATTGTCATCAACAATATTCTGTAATATATGTATTTATGTTCTTCAATGACTGGAAAAGAGAGCAACTGTTGCCGCTAACGCTGAAAAAAGATAGTTAGTATCCACAGACCATAAGTACGAAATTTTAAAAAGTTTATTAGTTGCTTGGTATAAATTTCTCCTTTATTATTCTACTAGAAATTTTACTACCTTTCATATACCTAGTTGAAAGTTTAAATTAAAATTAAAAAAAAATAATTTAAAATCAATTTTTCAGAGTGTGTTAGAGCTAAAAATAAATGCCAACAACGGAAAGAATTATTATATTAGCTTCACGACTTTTACTTCGATACCTGTCATCAAAATCAATCAAAAATAAAATCAACGAAACTTGTAGCCGTGAGATAAAATTGGAGCGCACAAAACAGCAGGCGAGTGTCTTTTTCCTTTTCAAAGCATTAGTCGTATGTATTATTAAGTTTCCACGAAACAAGTTCGAGTTGTGCAAACACTAAAATACATAACTTTATCCTCACCTTACAACATCGCTGCCGTTGAGGTGTATTATTTGTTGACACAATACTCTCTCCTTGTCTTTATCGTTCGCTTTGGAATTTTTAGTAATTTCGACATAAAATTCCTTTCCAGTTTATCAGGATGCCGGCTGCGGTTTATCGTTACGAAAATGTTCCAGTTAACGAAAGAAAGACATTGCCTATAGCTGGGGTTTAATTGCGCTCTAAGCAAGAATGTATTTTTTGAGAAATAACCAAAAAGGAATTTTTAAATAAAAACAAATGAAATACCTTACGATGGGGCGTTTCTAATATACATATATTGTGTACGTATTAAATTTGTAGGATACTATTAATCGGAAGCAGTCATTTCCGCTGCAATTATTCTCCAATTTGTTTTATTTACCCTGCTCATCGGTGCAAGTAGTCACGAAATGTTATTGATTGCACAATTTATGTAATCAGCTGTAATTGTGCATTAGATAAATTGAAATCGGGAATCACTGACTGGTATAATCAATTACTTGAGAGATATGTATGTAATTTACCTACCTGATTTATGTTATGGTGTCAAATAAGTTTCCTATTGGCTAATTTGCATAATCCAATCTTGAACAAAAGTGTTTTATATCTATTGTTAAGAAATAAAATACATGTGTGTAGAACGCTCTTCCGTTCTTCCACCCAAAAACAAAAAATATATTTATTGAAAAATATCCATTAATCAATATCATCTCACTTAAAGCAAAGAAACAAGAAATAAATTAGGTCCCTGTAGCATTTATACTTGATAAATAGATTATGACCGAATACTACTGGTGAAAAATTACGTTTACTCGTAAATGGTAAGAATGTAACACGTTTACCGTCCGAATTCCTTCACGAAGTGTAGCAGAAAAGAGGATTGGGGCTCGACGCGGCAAATAGAATTGACAGGATGATAAATTTAAAATATTCCGGTCATGTTTTCGAGCGTACATTGATTGGAGGCAACTTCAGAAACCACTTAAGGATTCAGGGAAGATATTTACTTTAATTATCGCTTTTATCTTAAAGGTTAGTTAAAAATTCCACACTGTTAAACTGGAGGAGGTTTTGGATATTGAACGTATGTAATATTATACGAGCCCTGTTTCGGTGAAGTTGGTCCAACCACTTAACACGTGATATTTCTGAATTTATTTCATGGTAGATGGAAATTTTGTTTGAGATACATTATTTTTGGTCTCATTAAATGTTTAGGGAGAGATAACAAGACTGGCGTTGCTATTTTTTTATAAAAAGAAAACGAAGTAAAACTCTATAGGTTATTATTTATTTTGATTAAAATATGGATGAAGTTTTCAAATGAACATAAAGAAATTGTTGAACTTAAAACAAACACAACAAACATAATATTAATATAACAAATAAAATGCATTTTATTTCTTAAACTGAAATTTAAAAAAAACAAAGTAAATGTATGTCAATCTTATTTATTGCAACAACTTAAGCTACCATGATACTTCGAAGCCTCTTGTTTTTAGAGCTACATTTAGCCGTGGAACACTTCTTTTTGCGGTGTAGCCTTGCCCTCCACTTATTGAATTAGCTATAGATAGAAGCTGCTGCTCTTACCGAAATTTCTTGAGATGAAATCTCATCCATGGAAATTAACTTTTCCTTGCAAATTGCGAATTGATTACTGGTGAAAAGCAGCTTCAAGGTGCCATTTTTGTTTGCTAATTTATAAAAGTCTGAATTCTCTATCCACACAACAATGGCTAACATATTTCGGGGATCTGTACGACCACGGTCTACGTCAGGGACTTTAATTCTTACGGTATCACCAATTTGGGCCGCAGGAAACTTTTTCTTTGAAGTTCGCAACATTTTTGTTGCTAGATTCTCTTTCGCTGCTACTCTTTTTGAATTGATTAGCTCGTGCTGCCTAGTCAGCACTTTAGATGAAGACGTAATCGGTTGCAGGTCAGTCAGTGTTTGAGTTGAAGACATGCTGGGTTGTGGATCAGTCCGCACTTCAGATGAAGACGTGCTGGTGGCAGATGAAGGTGGATTGGCTTCAATGGTATTTTCGTCATGCCACTTACATCTAAAACATGGTCATCAATATGGTCACTAACCAAACTTTCTTCACAAGTATTAACGTAAGCTTCTAGCTGTTCCTCGGTTTTAATGTTTGTAACTAGCTCGTTGGGGAGAGATGACGATGCTATCCCTCTTTTTGGATATGGACTCTGGCGTATTCCTTCATGGAAGGAAGTGTTTTTTGCGAATTGGACAAACGACAACCTTTCTGACCAGTTATTTGAATCATTATCATGCATCCACGCAGTTAACATATTCTGTATGTCCTGATTGGCTCTTTCGACTGAGCCATGTGTTTGGCTGTGACGAGGCTTTCCGTGCACTATTTTAACATCTTTCCACATAGCGCATAGTTCAGATATGACTAGGTTACTGAACTTTCTCCCATTATCCGAATGCAATATAGCGGAAGCACCAAATATTAAAAAAAAATTGAAGAAGGTGGCTACTTCTTCCGCTCTCTTGGCTTTTAACGCTCGTAACTGGACAAACTAGGTTAAATGATCTTGGTAAACTATTATAAATTTGTAATCGCCATCGCTGTGTGATTGCAAGCCTATCAAATCGACTTGACATCTAGAGTTTAATTCAGAACTCTCTTGGTTTTACAACAATACCTTTTTTATGGGCACTGTGTTTCGCTTGACATTTTTTAAATAAATTTAAATAGGGCATTATGACTTCATAAGTAATATTTTTGTATTTAACTTGCAATTCTTTAAGCATTCGTGTTCTTCCTCCATTACCTGTTCGTATGTGAGTTTTGGAAAGTATATTAAACAACTCTTCGTTTGTAACATAATACTGGATATTCGTCACAATATTCCATTTCTTTTAAATCTGAAAATGGTTGAAACAGATCAACTTTGCCGACAGGCTTTGGTTCTAATAACTTCACCCTACTTTAGCAACTAATAATACAGCAGATTCCTCTAGTTCCACCAACTATACGATGCAGAAATGACGTTTTTGTATCATCTGCGTCTGGTACAGCTGCTTATGCGCTGACTTTTTCGCTGACATTCTCTCTCTCGTAAGCTGTTTCAAAACGTTTTATTTTCTAATATTTAATTGCGCTGCGAGTAGTTCTGGTTAGCCATGGGTTTCGTCCAACAATACTCGTAGTTGCAAGTGTGCATATTAGTACCGTTTTGTATATTGTTGATTGCAACCTGGACTGTAATATAAGCATTTAAAGTGTAATCTTTGCTTAAATTTTTAATCTCAGGTGTGATCTCAAAAATCTCGCTCTTGGTTTATATAACGTTGATACAATGTTCATCAACCATCTTTTTCAGTCTACCAAGCAGCGAAAGGGTTATAAACTACAGCTTCGCAGAAAATTTTCTTACGACTCTATGCAACAAGGAAGAATAGGTAGAAGAACTATCCGGCTCCTCGCAAACACCATTAAATGGTATAAGGATGGTGCCAAAACTGATAAGAGAGTAGATGCATATGCATTCGGGCCAGCAGCCAAATAGTCTCAATGGCAACTTAACCCAGCTTCTTCCAAACAGAGATGAATGCTATTGGAAGATGTGCTTACTTGAATCTCGATGGGCACTATAGGAAACAACGCATTGCAATTTTCTCCATCATTGAAGCAGCCATAATGGCGCGATTTAACTATATTACATCGAACTTAGTCTGAATACTTAAGTAAACTAAACAACCTGAATAGGCCTGACCACTTATTAAAAGTAACTGCAAGACAGGGAGGAAAAGGTCAGAGCACCCCCCTCCCTGATTTGGAGCATTCCAAGATATTCATTGGAAATTTAAACAAGCAAACAGCTAAGGCCATGCTAGAACTAAGCAGAAACGGAATTCGTGTTCTTATAGGTTTTCTTATATGGTGCCACTTTGGGAAAGTCATGGCAATAGCCACTGCAGGTTTTGGGGGGCAGAAGATGGAACTCTGAAGTGAAGCAGCCTTACATACCAGGCACAAAAGTTGCAATAGTTTACCTGTTAACGTAAATCATCGCGAAGAAAATATAATATATAAGTAGGGAATGCAAATAACTATAGAATACAAGAACACTAGTAACGATTTCAACCTATGTAAATCGAAAATATGTTCTATAACACCGCCATGCTTTAATTTCGAAATGTGCGTGTATTACATTTCATTAACAATACGAGCAAACTTTTCCAGTATGAAATTCATCGCACATACTTATGCACAAAGAACTACTTCCGAACATGATTCTCATTAATGAACTATTTTGTACGTATGAAGTCACGAACTATTAATTATTTAAATATATTAGAATGGAATCACTTATATGTTCCGAATACCTAATGCTACCGCGGTAGTATTTCCACTAAAAGCTTTCAGGAATTTTACTTGAATGAAACGGAGTCTTACTACCACGTTTCGCGTAATAAACAAGGATTAGTTGGGGAAATTTATGCAAACTGCAACTTAAGCAAAGTATTGTTAACTGCTCAGCATATGTACGGCTTGCTCCTTTTATTCGAGACCTGTACAAGTGGGGCGCGCCCGGATTGTTTCTCGAATTAGCCTGACATTCTGGTATTGAATTCTAAGTGCTTGTGCTTTCTAATGCATAAATTTAATCGAGTTTAATTAAAGAAATACAATTAGTATCTAGGTTTAATCTCTCTATAGTTGTAGTACCTACTTTTTCATTTAACATTAGAATATTGAGATCCACCAATAGTGTTCTAGCATATTTTGACCTCATACCGAAGACGTTATGGTCAGCTAGAGATAATTATAGTCTGACCTCTACTTTTATCTAATTTGGCATCCATAGTACTCAGAGTTGACAACTTGTTTGATGCTAGCATCATAATGCCATACATCCAGTATATTTTCTTGCAGTATTGCTTTGATGGGGTTTTCTCTTTCATACACTTTTCTTTCCTAGCAAGTCCAAACGATTTCAATAACGTTTAAATCTGGCGAATCGCCAGGCCATGTCATCAGAGGGATTCGATTTTCTTTCAAGAATGTTAAGACGATTTTCGCAACATGGCAAGGAGCTATATCTTGCATAAAGATTTGTCCAGTTGGTATACCACGACCAGGTTTGAAATGGGCAAGAAAACATCTGTCAGTACCTTTAAATATTGATCCTGTCGCATTGTACCCTCTACAAAATACAGCGATCACTTGCGATGCATGTTTTATTGTTCTCTGAACACAGGATTGCGACCTCTCCTGTAGTACTTGTAAGGTGCTTTCGTCGCTAAAGAAAACCTGTTAATTTCCCATAAAAATTTAATCAGTAATAAATACTTATTATAACCAGTAAATACGAATTCTTGCTTTAAAATTCAGATTTTCTTTAGCAAACTTTCCTTTTTGGGCAAGACAATGGAATCACCCTGCTAACGAAGTTAGGTCAGGCACTGGCCTCTTGAATGCCGAGCGTCGCTGATGAAACTTTTCGGTTAAAATAGAAATCACGTGATATGTATGAGGCCAGAGCTTGATCTGGTTTCATTGTACTCTCGTCAGCAGGGTGATTCCAACAATAGACCATAAACGCCTATTATGGGTACATTTCGTCATCATTATCTCCTAGTATATCGAGAAATCTACTGGGACCTGCAATACACGAATTGTAATCAACGAATTGCGCGAGGTGGATAAGTATCTGCTGTAGTGATCTGCCGTTCCGTAGTATTCGCGGGATGTACTGCTTCCGATCTTTGGTCACTAGAGGGCGTGAGGTTTGATACAGCGTATTCAATAGGGTATTATGAAAGTAAAGATCGAGATAGAAGTGCTGTGAAATTACATAGACCTTGCATGACAAGCTTCGCTGATGATATTTTTTGGTTAAAGTCGAAATCACGTGATTCGAGACCAGTGCTTGATCTAGCTTCATTGTACTTTGGTTAGCAGCGTGATTCCAGCAATAGACCATGAGCGCCTATTATAGGCATTTTTGTTTATTATTTTGGCAACTCTCATCGTTATTTTGTCCAATGATGTGATTTTCATACAACCGGTGCCTGATAATCAGACGCAGAGAAATGTATATCTCTTTCTCATCCAGATCTCTTTTGATTGTTCTAAGTGTAGCTCTTCTATTTTATAGTGCTTGCTGGACAATTCCCCCATCTGCTCCCGTCCACATTTTCCTCTCCTTTGACTAGAGGTGCTAACGTCTTGATTCAGTTTTGTTAGTAAGCGATTCGTAGAACTTTGCGCTACGTTTTGTGAGCGAACAATCTTTCGTATAGAATGGTTACCAGATTCTACAATAGCCTGTGTAGCAGATTTTTTTATTTTGGAAATAGTTGAAATAAAATTTTCAACACAGTTGGCAGAAGAAGTCTAGTCGAAAACATACTTCAAAATATCAAAAGAATTTCAAAAATCACTACCGTATATATAAAAGTAACAACAATTACGAGTTTATGCGTCTCCTTTAAAACTGCGGTGTACACACTAAAAGAAACAATCGACATCTACGGCACTGAATTCATTTCTAAGCCTACCAATGTAAATAATTGCCCGTATTTTCCGTTAGTTTATAATGCTTAACATTTAAGTTTTTTGAAATACTTTTTGTACTTATTACGAGAGCCCTTTTTAAAGTAAGAACCGTTTTGTCCACACAGGTGACAGGTTTTTAAGTGGAGTAACAGCAACTTTATTTATGAACATAAATTGTATCAAAAACTGAAGTATGAACATATTTTTACTTCTCTACGTAGTCACCAAGAATATCTATACATAGTCACCAAGAATATCTAAGCATTTGTTTAGTCGTGGCACTAGCTTTTGGACCCACTCACCATAGAATTCTGCCGCCTGAGCATTTAACCAGTTAGTAACAGTTTCTTCAACACGTCATCATCTTCAAATCGCTTTCCACCAAGATATGCTTTGAGTTTAGGAAAATCATGAAAGTCTGATGGTGCCAGGTCAGGGCTGTAGGGGGGATGGTTCAGTAGTTCCCTTCGGAATATGTCCAGTTGCGTCTTTTTCATTGCTGCAGTGTGAAGCAACCGCTAGACTGAAGTCCCTGCCAGCGATTTTGAATAGCGCACCTACCACAATATCTCTCAGCATTAGTGGTCATTCCTCTTGGCAGAAAGTCAATCAGAAGAACGCCTTTCCGATCCCAAAAGACCGTGGACATGATTTTCCGTGTTGAAGGTTCTTGTTTGAATTTTCGTGGTCTCCTCGGCGAATTTGACTGATGCCAGTCACTGGATTGACGTTTAGTTTCTAGAGTATAGTACGCTGCCCACGTCTCATCACCGGCAACAATATGATTCAACAACTCACCACCACCCTTATCGTAGCGCTGCAAAAATGACAGAGAATGTGCCAAACGGTTCTTTGTGTGTTCTTCTGTCAACATTTTTGGCACCCATCCACCGCAATTTTTTTTGTAATGAAGTTTGTCGGAAAGAATGTAATAAACTACCGATCTTGAAGCTTGTGGAAATGTCCCCCGAAGTTCGTCAATCGTAAAGCGCCGGTTTTGGCGAATTTCCTCATCAACTTTTTTTTTCAAGGCTTCATCAATGACAGTTGGTCGCCCAGATCGTTCTTCAACAT
This sequence comes from Popillia japonica, assembly GCA_004785975.1. Taxonomy (NCBI): domain Eukaryota; kingdom Metazoa; phylum Arthropoda; class Insecta; order Coleoptera; family Scarabaeidae; genus Popillia; species Popillia japonica. Next base: position 37,894 of record SMLS01070041.1, read on the forward strand.
GAACATTTATTCTTCCTTCATTGAAAAGCCTACACCATTTACGCACATTATTGTTATTCATTACACCTTCACCATAAACTTCAACAAGCTGCCGGTGATTTTCGGCGGGACGAACTTGTTTTGCGTTTAAAAACCGAATACCCAAGCGCACTTCACAATCGGCTGGTTTATTGATTGACATGGCGACAAACAAATCAGTATTACGATAGAACCACAGTGGCAGAGACATGAAATCAACTGACTGCGTGGTGGGGATTGGGCAAGAGTGGCTGACCTTGAGCGGGCGTCCCGTGACAGCCTGCGCGGTTTCTATGTGCAAATGGTTCTTACTTTAAAAATGAGCCTCGTAGATTAGGATCCAACACCAACCAATTTGTGGACTGCATCCCCGTTATTGTACAATTTTCGTTATAAAAGTATGAAATTTTAAAAAGTTCTTATTATTCTACTGCCGATGTTAAATTTCTGGTCCATAGAAACCAGTGCAATTCAAACTAAATACCGTATTCACCCTCGGCCGCAACGACGATTTTAAAACTTTTATAAAATAAAAATATAAACATAAAAATTAAAACCTGACATTAGGCCCTTTTGAATTCTCCCAATCCAAATAAATACAGAATTGTTTGCATAATCTAGCGGTATGCAGACGCTACCGTTAGTAAAAAACATTCTACGCGAAATCTCCAATAAAAAGGTTTTAAGGTTAATATCCAGCAGCGCATCAAAACCCCCTCGAAAAAAAAAGAATAAATAACGCTAGCGTAGCTAGCAGTATATTGTCGAGACCCTTGTCTCGTTGTTTCTGGCATTGTAGGAGGAAGATATTTGAAATGAGCCGCCAAGTGACCTAGTTTTAGGTCGCTCTTGTGCTACAAAAACATCGTTCAATAGGCCTTGCTTAATAATCATCTCATTAAGATAATTCGCGTTTAGAACAGCGTTGTGAATTAATGAGTGGCTTGCATATTTGAGTAGCTATCGACTGGTGGTTGCGTTTTATAACACTGCTTCTTTTCTTTAGTTTGCGATAGATGAATTATTCAAATTTTACTTTAATCGTACAACAATTTAGGTAGTGAATAAGGAGCTTGTTAGTGACCTTAAACCGATTTGAAATTACAGATGTTGCTTTCCCAAATTAGATTGTTTTCAGTCAGTTTACTGTCAATTATGTAATCTTTTTCGGATAGATATTTAATATCTATTTTATATTTTGTCTTGCAAAATTGACAGGGCCTGAGATTTTTACTAGCAATAATTTCAATTCTTATACTTAATCGTGTCACCTATATACATTTGTTTGCAAATAAATCTGCATAGAATTAGTCAATGTTCATAAATTTCGAACTTTATTTTTTGCGAAAACATGTAAGCCAGAGAGCTAATTCAAAAGTAATTAGAAGAAATTACGTTTCTATTTTTGTAAAGTACAATAAGCGAATTATTCATCTACATACATCCAAAAATTTTAATCTTTCTTGTTTTTCAAATTTTCTGCATTCTTTCCAACTACTGTACCCAAAGTGGTAATTGCATATGGAGTTAGAAGTGTTTCCAATGAATTGTTAGTTAATTATTTCCTGAAATAATTTGACTGGTCTAGCATACAATGGTAAGACAGTAATTACTTTTATCTGCTGCCATAGAAGGAACTGACCTATTCTTGACATACTTATTCGTTTATTTACTTTTTGTTTTATACCATGACATACACATTAAAGCACATAGGAGACTACAATTTTGCACATTTGTGCAAGAAGTCTGCACACCTGCCATGGTTTGTCCTTACCCTGTTATGACATATCAAGGTCCCTCTTGGTTGTTCAATGCCAGGTAATTTTATTGTGATGGTACCATAAAATTATATTTCCTGTAGGACATTATTAGGAAATTCAGGTGAGAAGCCTATATAGCCTCCGTTAATCTACCGTGATTATGATTTAATTATCATTTCTAGCCTCCTTATTGCTTTCCAAATTATATTAAACGCGTTCTGCAAGGCATTCTAAGTTATTTGTCGTAAGAAGGTTTTCCTAGGACCTAGAAAGCAAAAATATCACTACAAAACACCACAACTACATTCCAGTGATCTCCCCTTCCCCTGCCCTCTCCCCTCTTCTTCTGCTCTCCCGCGCTATATATGGTTATGTTTACTTATGTCATATTTTCTCAAGAGCACCATTCGAGGACGTCAACTTGGGATGGTACCAGTATGAAAAAAGACTCACTTAATTGAAAAAATCAATCAATTCTGTCAATTTTCATAGAAATTTTCTTAGATCTGGGTCCAGAAATCTGTGAAAACTGCTTGTGTACACTCTTGGAAGTCTGGAAGAGGTACCTAAACTATACAAGGAACCTAAGCAAAATATTCGAATCTCCGTCAGTAATGTAAACAATCGAGACCCATCCTATCATCCACAAACCAATCTCAGTTCCAACGCAAAATTACTTTCGTCACACCAAGTAGCTTCAGAGATTTAATTTCTGAGTACTACCGCACTGCGACCTATTTCTGATCTTATAGCTCCCCATTCAGCCTAAGAGCTTCAATAAGCTGCAATAGCTGTGATCGTGCAAGAGAAGGTATCTCTTCGTCCAGAACGTCTTTCGTCCACAACGGATATCGGTGCAGTTCCATGTCAGGTGTTCCAGATTTTCATTTGCCACCCCGCAAAAGCTGCAGCTGCTATGTCCTGTAAGAGAACCTGCGAGGACACGTAGGCCTTAGTTCTAGCATAGTGTTTGCACGTTGCTTGTTGAAATTTCAAAAAAAAAAACTTGAATAGTCTCAAAGCGGGTAGCTTCTCCCAGAGGAATACTCTGACCTGCCTCCCCTGGTGTTTTAGTTCTTTTTCTAGGTAATTTTGCCAATTATCTCTATTTTCTGTTCTCCTACCTGCTGGAAGCAGCCTAACACTGCAACACTTCTTTTGAACATCTGCAAGATCGTGCTATTCTATTGGATGTAGCGGTACTTTAAGAGAACCAACACGGATCTCGTGGTAAATACGCAAAACCAAACCCTGACACACAAGCGCTGAAAAAAGGTGTAAGTTAAGTAGATAAACTTTATATTTTCAGATTTATTCTCGTATAAAAATCGTATAATTATATAAAATCCACCGTAATAAGAGCAATTCCGGTAAATTTATCAAGATTATATGGAATGGATAGAGTATAGAAGAAGCCAATACTCGGAAATTATTACATAAGGATGCGAAATTCCAGGGAATCCGATTCTTGATGCTCTGCTTCTGTCATAATAAAAACGTAGGTGTATCATTAAAAGCACACAGAAAATGGCTTCTGCAACAATGCGGCAGAAGATTATTATGTGACGTATAACATAATAAAAAAACTGTAGAATGCTTTGGCACATTCTTGCCACGTCATATACATACGTAAAAAGAATAATAAAATTCCCAGGGATCAGGACCCGTCACTTATATTCTTCCCAAATAAGAACTGATATAAGAATTTTTATATTATCCATCGACAAGTTCCCAGTAGGCAATTTATTACCGGGAAGTACAATAAACTACAAGGAGAGTTACCGTCTCTGTTACTCTCTCTGTCTCCAATTTATGAATAAAAGTAAATCTGATGCTGATGGAGATGTGTGCCAAGGGTTCTAGGAATTTCCATTTAATATTTACATTGTATTCATAAACGTATGTTCATGTTTTGCGTTTAAATGCCAATAAAACATACAATCGAAATCTATAGATACGTTTCTTTTGTTTAAAATTGTGGATTACTTAAATTTTGAACAATTTGGAAGAATTTTTTATAATAAGAATAAATTTAGAAAACGATATACTACCTATTCAGGCTAACTTTGAAATGGATGATAACAATAATAATAATTATAAAATACCACTGGAAAGAATCGGAAACGGAAAAGTAACAACTGCATCGAAGAAAATTGTGCTGATAATGTGTCAACTGGTGCTGTAGTGACATAGGGATTTACGGAAACATCAGGGCTCAATTTTATTTATCGTTTGTTCTAGTAACTAGGAAGCAGCAAAAATTCCTTTTGTTGAACCTAATCCCTGCCGTGGTCTGCCAAACAATTATCTAAAACAAGCAATTAGCAAATGGAGGGACAACAGAAAGGCCTATTACTGGACAAAATCAGGCGAAGGCACTTTTATCTACATTGTCCAAGATAGGAAAAGGGGGTTCATGGCAGGATTTTTTATAGGTTATGAGGTCCGGAAATGCCATCTATATACCATGCCAATGCCAATGCCATATAATACCTGTCTGTTGGAAAGCACATTTCCAGATTGTTGTCGTACCGTTGGCAAAACATAATTCTCCGAGGAACTTTAATGATTTGAGACCCATCTCGATTCTGCCTTTCTTATCTAAAGTGATCAACAAGTTCGGTCATTCCTAGAACGTAATGACATTTTGCCATCCGAACAGTCCGACTTCCGTTCTGGCTATGGTTGTGCGTCTGCACTGGCTCATATAACCGACGACATATTCAGAGCAATTGATGATGATATGGTTACCGTATTAGTGTTGCTTGATTATAGTAAAGCTTTTGACGCACTCAACCATACACTACTAATTTCCATCTTACACCATATTGGTTTCTCCAAGGAATCGGTCGACTTTTTCAAAAATTATGTGTCTCAACGTACTCGGAAGGTTCGCTTGCACGGCCAGGTTTTCTCGTCTCGATCTGTTGCTTCTGGCGTACAACAGGGCAGTGTATTGGGGCCATTACTTTATTCAATATAGTGAAATGTTTGCTACACTGCTCTTACCATCTATATCCTGACGACACACAGTTGTATCACTCCTTTGCCGTCTCTGAGGCACATAATGCGGCACAGAATATTAATCACGACCTAAAATCTATTTTTGACGAATCCTATCGAATTTTATCACTCTCCCTCTGGACCGGCATAGTGGGCGTGCACTGACATTACACTTGCAATTATTAGTACGCTTGTTTGCACTTAGACTCGAATTTGAATTTAGTTTAGTAATTAGTTTTAGTCTGCTTACTTCTGTTACTTATATTTAGTTTATTTGCGGTTTGGGAGTCAAAGCAGCTGCTTGTCCTGCAGGCAGCTGATCTCGAACCTTTTGGCGATATATTCTTTTTTTTGTTGCTTTTTGTTAATGCTTTTGTTATGTATGTAGGCAACTACATATACACGAATAAGTAATATCTTATATAATAATTGTAATAGTTGGCATTGTATGAATTAATTAACAAGTTAGTAATAAATAGGCACATTGTCAATCAACATAAAAGCTTTTTATACCGTCGTGAATAAATATATATATATGTATATATAATCAGAATCCTTAATTACCCTACGGGTGTAAAGGTAGATTCATTTACATTTATTTCTTATTGTAAAGAAACAATGACCATTCTTTTTTGTTTTTTGCCATTCGTCGTGCATCATTCCAAGATATCCCTCTTTTTCTCAAACTTTCTTCTACTGTACTATCCCATGTTTTTCTCGGCCTCCCTCTTTTTCGTTTGTGTCTTGGTCTTGCCAGCCATACTCTTTTCGCCAGCCTTTCTTCTTCCATCCGTGTCATATGCCCAAACCATTTAAGTTTCTGCCTCTCTATACTTTGTAGAATCGGTTCTACTCCTAATTCTTCCCTAATCTCGTTTTTTATTCTATCCCTCTGAGTGAGGCCTTTAACCGCTCTTAAATACCTCATTTCCAACGCTTGTATCTTGCTCTTTGTTTGATTATTTAGGATCCAACTCTCAGAGCCGTATGTCAGTATAGATTTAAATATTGTATTAAATACAGTTATTTTTGCTTTCTTTGAAATTTCCCTCTTGGTTATAAAAGCTTTGTTCATTGCATAATATAATTTTATGCCACTTTCAATTCTGTTGTTAATTTCTGCTTCCTCTTTACCTTCCTGATGTATACTTATTCCGAGATATTTGAATATTTCTACTTGTTCTATAACCTTTCCATCTATATACGTTACTATTTTCCTATCGTGTTTCCCTATTGACATGACTTTAGTCTCCTCTGCATTTATCCTCATATTTCTCTTTTTTAAAGCTGTTTCCCAAATACTCAAGTTCACTTGCAAATCGTTTACATTCCTCGCGTACACTAGTAAGTCGTCGGCAAAGGCACTTTCCGCGATTTCCACAATTCTCATGTTTTTATACCCTATTTGTATTTTCCTTGTTTGCTTTTTAATCTCTTTCAGGATGTCATCAAGCACTATATTAAAAAGTGTAGGACTAAGCACTCCTCCTTGTCTCAATCCTTCCTTAGTTAGAAATTCTTCAGACTGCATTCCACCCACTCTTACATAATTTCTGGTTCTCCTGTATATACTAGCTATTGCGTTTTTTAATTTGCTATTTATTCCTCTTTTGCTGAGACATTTCCATATCCAATCTCGTAGTACACAGTCAAAAGCCTTCTCTATATCTATAAAAGCTACATATATATTATCATCATCTGTGTACTTCTCTATCAGTTGTTTTAGTGTGAATATGTTATCCTGTACTCCTCGACCCTTCCTGAAACCACACTGTGCCTCGTCAAGTTGAATTTCGGTTATTACTTTCAGTCTTTTCTCAAGGATTCTCTCATATATCTTTAGCATAGTACTCAATAGGGTGATTCCTCGATAACTCTTGCACTCTTTATTGTCTCCTTTTTTATATAAGGGTACCAGTATTCCTACTTCCCAGTCCTCGGGTATTTTTTGCTCCTTCCATATTCTATTATACAGTACCTTGATAACTTCCATTCCAGTTTGTCCCAGGTTTTTCAGCATTTCACTTGTAATTCCATCATTTCCCGCTGCCTTCCCTCTTTTTAAGATCTTTATTATTTCTAATATCTCTTGAGTCGTTATTTCATCGTCCTCTGCGATGTCGTTGTTTTCTGTGTAAATCTCATTTTCCTCCTCTATGTTTACTGGGTCTGTTATTTCCATGTTAAGTAAATCTTCAAAATATTCTTTCCATCGCTGCATTATGTTTTTTTCCTCTTGCAGTATTCTTCCTTCCTTTGATTTTACATAGACACTCTTATTTTGCTTGCCTTTTCTTATGTTTTTTAACACTCCATAAAATAGTTTTTGATTTCCTTTACTATCTCTTTCCATCGCTTCCCCAAAATCTTGCCATGATTTTCGTTTTGCTGCGCTCACTAACTCTTTAACTTTTATTCTTTGCTCTTTATATCTACTATATGCTTCGTTAGTTTTGTTGCCTAAATATATCTTCCATTTCTGTTTTTTAACTTTTATTTCTTCCTTTATTTCATTCGTCCACCAATTTGTTTGTTTTTTATTCCTATTTATTCTACTAAATCCACATGTTTCTTCTGCTACGGCTACTAATATATCCTTGATCGTTTTCCAAAGTGTTTCTATTGACATACTGTGTATGTTATTCTTAATTTTATTCATTTCTCTCTCACTTATTTCCTTATACAGCTTAGCTGTTTCTGCTTCTCTAAGTTTGTGTGTTCTAATTGTTTTCATTATTCCTATTCTTTTATTTGTTTTATTATTCTCAATTTTTTCTTTGTTACTTATTTCTATTTCTGACAGAACAAGATAATGGTCTGAATATATCTCAAAACTTCGTCTAACTTTAGTATCTTTCACTTCTCTTCTAAATTCCTTATTTACTATAACATAGTCTATTATGGATCTTTCATTTCTGTTTATTTGCTCCGTTGTATACTTGTGGATATTTTTATGTTCAAAGAACGTATTGGTTATTATCAAATTATGTAATATGCAGTACTCTATTAGTCTTCTTCTGCTATTATTTCTGGCATTTTCTCCATAATTTCCAATTACTTCTCCTGTTTCTCCATCTTTTCTCCCCACTCCATTTAGATCTCCTAGTATTATCAATCTTCCTTTACCTTCTTCTGTTGTTTCCGATAATTTTTCCCAAAACATATCTTTATTGGCACTTTTCTCATCTTCGTTCGTCAATAAATAACAATTAATATTATTATTATTATTATAGTAGATTTCTGTTAGCTTTCTTTGCATGCTCCGTAATAAGGGTATCTATAGTTATTTGCTCTTTACAACCGTAACTGTTTCTTTGCAACCCTTCTGTTCTACAGGCATTATGTGATACTTTTCAACATGGTGGTACATTTTGTTGCATACTATTGCTGTAATCAACTTGTATGTACAAGGTTGTTAGACACGTTATCGGTCTGTATTGATCAGGGTTTGGGCCAGGCTCGACGGTTTTTGGTAGCAGGTACGTCATACCCTTGGTAAATAATGTAGCGGTAGTATTCGGTTCTGCAATTATTTTATTAAATACAATTGCGATAATTGGATGCAAAGCAGTAAATCTTTTAATCCAATAGTTGTGAAGTCGATCAATCCCAGGAGATTTCCAGTTTTTGAGCTTTGTTATAGCTTCCTTTACATCTCCCACACTAATTTCATCATAAATCATGTTTTGTATTCTGTCAACTTCGCGTACCTCTTCTTTAATCCCCTTCGCATTGAATTTATCTGTTTTCTCTTCTGCCCAAATACCTTCCCAGAACTTTATAACACCTTCCACAGGCACCTCTGTTCTTTCACGACTGTTCGGTTCTTCTTTATTTAAACGTCTATAAAACAGTTTCTGATTACCTAGACGGCTGTCTCGCCTTTTAACTAGGGCATGCTACGAGATAAGAAGGCAGATCTAGACCGAGAGATCATATTAGAGAATGAAGGAAGATAGACACAGAGCCAGCCTGAAGTAATGTGAAAAACGGTCCTGGGTTGGTCTCTTGAGGGGGTGTTTTACATAGTCGGTAAGATGTTCCTTGGAACGGGAGCCCGACACAACGTGCTTAACCATCATTTCACCTCCTCTTTTATGAAAAAAAAATTATTATAAGTGATTACAGATGCAGTTGCAGGTCGTTTAGAAATTAAACTCAAACTGACCAAATCAAATAGGAATGCCGCTACAGGAGTGGAAGAAGATATTCCCCAACTGGAATTTGTTGCAGCTAAGACTTACTTACATATGGCTATGAATTAGACCAGATATTAGCTACGTAGCAAGTGAATTCAGCAATTGTTATAAGACGCCAGATTATAATTGTTGAACCATTTTCTAGAAACGACCACCAACTATTAAGAGGATGTGTAGATGCAGATTGGGAAAGAACTAGGAAATCTGTACACATAGCTCAACTTTACCTATGACTGTATTTATTTATATCTACCCCAAAGTAATTAAACTAACCAGGGACCAGTATGTCTGCGTATTAAATTTACAATATTCGTATCATGAGAAATCTCACTCCGCTAACGAAAATGGTTGATAAAGTAACTTGCCTAGATAGTTAAATAGAAAAATACGAATTCCGTAAGAAAAATCGTCGTATAACGCAAGCTCGGAAACTACTATTAGGTGCATCACAACCACATACACGTCGCAACTCTAAAAGTTGTTACACGAGTGTGTATCCAGCATTAAAGTTAGACGAGCTGCAACAAACTTCATCGTAGTATGTGTTCATTTTTAGAAAATTTCCGAGCGGGGATTAAAAAATAAACAGCCACGCGGCAAGGAAAGTTTCGACTCCACTTTGTCTTCCACTAATTAATTATATATATATTTCCCGGTCTAATTTTATTTTCTCACCTCAACAAGCTTTCCTGTTTTTTTCCCCGGTGAGGTGATATATCAAAGTTCTTCCATCTTATTCACATAAATACACATCCAGTTCACTACCGTCAAAACTTTAAATTAAGTTATCTCACGAAAGAAGGAAAGATATGAAATACGTGCCCTGACTAAGGGACAGCTCTCGTATTTATAACTTTATATACTGTGCGAATCAAACTTATATAAAGGAAGTTGATTTTTTGTGAATTTTGGAAGACTTCTTTTAACTAAAGAAGTTTGCAACAGATCGTCAAGCAAGAACAGAAAATATATATATTTGTTTCTTATATTTCACAATGTTAATAATAAGTGTCAAATAAAGTAGATATGAATGTAGTAGCTTTCGGAGAAAATTTCGTATTCAAATATTTGCGAAGTATACAATAGAATCCATGTTTGAGTTTAAATGGCATTCTTGTGTATTATACATATTATCATATCCAGAATATGTGTATCCTCAAATACACATAAAATATTCCATAGTCCATCAATTCTATTCAATAAAAACGTTTCATGGTCGAGTAACTTCAAAATAATGTGAAATCATTCTAATTTCATTCATTTGACATACCACTTCAAGAACTCTCTTATTCGTAGCTTGAAATGTCAAAGAAAGAAAATGTAGTTCATCATATGATTAAAAAAACGCTTTTACGGCGGTATTTATTGTTGTTTGTCATTTTTCAAGATTCAATGATAACATTTTGTAATTTAATAAGTTACTCTTGCATCACACCCAATGCATTGCTGGAGGCGCTCATGCATGGAGATTACAGCAGTTTCAATTTCTGCTCTTGACAGGCTACGAATAGCCTCTTGTATTCGTATATTCATGTCGTCTCTGGCTGTTGGTGGAATCTGGTAAACAATAGCTTTCAACCGATCCCATAGATAGAAGGCAGAGCAGTAGAACAGGTGAGTTTTAGCGATCGGTGGCCACGGAAATACTCTCTTGCCCAATCCACCTCTGGTAATATCGTAGATCTAAACGTTCTTACACATTTCTTCAGAAATGTGCTGGGCAAGGGTCCAGTTGCAAAAATTCCTTTTTGCCATAATTGCAAGGGCACATCTTTTAATAAAATAGGCAAATGGTTTACTAGAAAATCAAGAAACTCTGGTTCATTTAATGATCGATCAAAGAAATAGTTCCGCACAGAATACCACTACATAGGAGACTCCAATCGCTTTGATGTTGGATTTCGCGCAAGAGGCCATTCGTAGACTGTTAAGAGCAGAAATTGAAGGTACTGTAATGTCCACACATGAGCAGCGCCAGCAATGCATTGAGTGTGATGCAAGACAGTTCGAACATTGAAGGACACATTAGTTTTATTTCAAAATCGGTCGTTTTTTTTTTTGGTATGCTCCTACACGCTTTTTTTTAATTTTCTTGAACTAAAAATGCTTTCATTACTTAACATTTATGAAGTCGTGAAATTTTATAATTGAATCTTGAAAAAAGACAAATAAACAACAATAAATACCGGTGTAACAGCAGATATCGAAATACCGTTTCCACTAACCTATTTAGGTATCATTTCAGTACATTTTTATGAAAAAAGTCATTATCTACTGCATTTAATTTTTTAGAGAATTTTTACAATTTTCTGTTATTATATCAAAAAACCGCGCTCTAGCGGCATCATTAAGGATGAGACATATTATAGGGAAGTTACGTTTAATGGAACAACAAATGCTTTTTCCAACGAGACCAAAGGCCTGTTCGTTTGCGTTGCTGGAACTGCTCAATATCACTTTTGTCAATATCCGTATGTTCGTTTGAAATTTAGCTGCTGACAGGTGTTTTTGACACTCGTTCGTTTGCATTCAGCAAATTGCTGTATGTCAGAAGTAGCAAGCTATACTTGCTCAAGCTCCAAGGGTCGAGCAATAATAGCAGATCATAACGCTCACGTGTTATACGCAAACGCAAGAGTGTAATACAGTTTTTGATTGGTTTTTGAGGTTATTATGTTGTTTAGGTGAAGTTCTGTTCGGTAGGATCGGTATTTTAGCAGTAAATTGAAATCAAATTTATTCGCTGAAACTGATATACTTGCTGTTTCTAATCTGCTACACTTGCTATTTTTGACAAAAGTTACCAAAGTTAGCAATTCAAACGAACAGGCCTCAAGTTTATTCAAATCCGCTCAGTCGTTTAGGAGTTACAGCTGTTTATTTAAAAAAAAAACATCAAGTTACCCCCACCACTTTATTTTAATAGATACGTCAAAAAGTATTACTTAAACAAAAATTACTCGAGTGTCGAACATTTACTGAGTGGATTTCAGTAAACCGTCATTTTAAAAGTTTAGATGGCGGTTAAGCTCGCTGCCGATCATCTTGGAAATCTGACAATATATTCCACGGTCTTCTTTTGACCACTTTAATAATGTATTTTTTCTTTCCGCAAGTTTCTCAAGACGAATGGTTTCCGGGATAGAGCAATTGGCGTTCTTATTTGACCCCCCGGTAGAATAACCAAATTTTGACTATCAGTGAAAAACCTAATTGGATGGGTTTAATGGGTTTATTCCATTAACCAGTGCTTGCAGGATTTCGGACAACAGCTTCTTAATTTACAGTAACTCGTAAACCTGGTGGCGAAGCACATAAAAAGCAAACTTCAGCTTGCATAGAGGATATTCGACAAATATCACTCACCTAGAAAATCTATTGCAAAACTGTTGGAACAAGTTCAGTTGTCAGTTGTACCGACGACACCTTAATACAACAACGCAGTATTGTCAATGGTTTTTGGATAATGTAGATAATGACAACGTTCTCGACAAATTCTAAATACACAAAGTACGAGAATGTGGTCCGCTGAATATCCTCATGAATTCGTAAAAACTCCACTACATCCACAGGAAATAGGCGTCTGGCTAGCAGTTTCAAGGACTATTACTATTACTAGGATATTACTTTAGGTCAAAGGAACTATATAAATTTGTTATTAAACAAATTCATCATGTTAGATACAAAGACTTGCAAAATTCCAATGGAAGTGAAGCTAAACTTGGATAATAATGAAACTAGTGACTCCATTAGAGCGCAATATCCCCATCAAAAGTTAATAGGCTGTTTTATGTACTTATCAATATTAACCAGACAAGATATATCATACAGTGTGAGCTATTTAAGTCAATTCAATAATTCATATAATGAGACACACTGGAAATATGCCAAACGCGTTCTAAAATATTTAAAGGCAACCGAGAATTATTGTTTAAAATATTCAAGGGACAACTCAGATTTGCAGGGTGGATGCAGACCGTGGGTCATACACAGGCTATGCATTTAAGCTTTGTGGTTCTGTTTATCTTGAGAGAGCTCAAAACAAAAGACTATTGCTCTTTCTAGCAGTGAGGCAGAATATACATATGTCGCTTTCCAAAACTGCAAAGAAGCAATATATCTGAAGGGCTTATTAATGGAAATAACAGCAAGTGAATCCTGCATATCGTTATTTAATGATAACCAAAGTGCCATTAAGTTAACGAGTAACCCGATGTTCCATAAAAGGTGCAAGCACATAGATGTACGTCATCATTTTTTAAGAGACTTTGTTGCAAACTAAACTATAAGAGTTGAATATTTATGTGAAACTATGCCGGCAGATATATTAAAAAAAGTCTTCGTTGTAATAGACATTACAAATTAATGCATCTGCTAGGTATCATCAATTATCATTGTAATTTTATTGTTAAATGGGGAGTGCTAAATTTTATAACAAGTAAAATTAGCGCCTTACGACATCTATGTTTTTCGGCACTTACATCAATTTTGTATGATAACTAATTGAATCGGTTATTTCTTAAACACCCTAAGTCATTTTTTATATGGTTCCAGGAAACAAAAGAAACGTTTTATTCCTAGAAACACAAAAAAATATTGTTTACTTCATTTCAAATGATTATTTAACATGTTTTAGACATAATGTCGTAACAATATTTTATATTAATTAAAATTATATAAAAAAAAAAATCAAAAATTCTGACAGTTTGTTTCTGCAACAAACGCAAAATTTGTAACACAAGTTATACATTTTTAATAACTTTACTCACTATTCCATTTTTCCAGCTTTATTTTTCCGTTCCTTTGTTTTACTGAAGTTGATAATAGCTTCATAGAAAGGCTTCTCGTGTTCGTCGACCCATTGCAGCAATGTTTTAAGATTGTCCAGTTTAGTGTTCAAGATAGGAATGCTTCCTTCGTAAGCACAGGATTTTGGAAAAGACAGCAGTCTATTTTTCGTATTCCTAGCATGCAACAAGGGAAACGTATTCCACAAACAACCATTGATTAATTAAAAAGCTTTTACATATCTAGGATTTGCGATGAGTGTATGAAGTGGTAAAATTTTGATATGGCAAATGTCTCCTTTGCATCTCTAGAAATCTTCGCTGATTCCTCGAAAGTAGTGTCCTTTTTATAAGAGGCTGTCCACCAATTTTTCAAATCTAAAATTTCATCTCCCTTAACTTCCTTGGCTGTAAAATTATTTAGCGAGCTTGCTTTGACGATAATTTCTGTGTAAATTGTAAAGTCTGTCATATTTCCGGGGGTTTCTTTTGGAAACGCCGAAGTCCCTGTTGCAAGGAAGGCCTCTTATAGGGTAAAATTGTTGCACCTTCTTAAAACGATTTGTTTCTGCTAAAGCCATACATAATCAAATAATGCAGTGATATTTATTCTGCCCAGGGCAGTTATCAGAAAACAATCGCAGTTCTTCCACTTGTTTAGGCAAATAGTTCTCAATATAATCCATTAAGAACGACACTACCTCATTTGGACCCTTTGCTGCATCATTTTCGGTGTATGTGTAGAAATAAGCCTGATTGGTTCTTAAATCGTGAATACAAAACACAGCCACACTTAATTGGGTTAAATAGAACATATCCTGTACAGGAATTAATGGGAGCTGTAGGTTTTGCATGAAATCGAATCAGCTGTTATTAAGAACTGTGACTAAGAAGTGCTTATTCATGTAGTGCTAAAACACCATAAGTCAATGACTTCGGATGTTTAAGCATTAAATGGAATATTTCGTTTACATGTTTCTAAAGTAAGGAATATAGTACTTAGGTTGTATAAGCACCAAAAGACAGGAAACAGCCGCTTTCATATTAATCATGTTTTAACTCAAAAAGGCCGAAAATTGACTTAGGGTGTTTCAGAAATAACTGATTCAATTGTAAAAAATGAAATAAAGTTGTCAGTCCTAACTTTACCGTTCAAGAAAAACTATCGTTTGTGATCGTAACATATCTGATCTATATTTTTTAACCAAACCGTAACTGCTAAGGTATACCAAAACCAATATTACACTCTTTTATTAACGAACTTCATGATGACGAACTGACAGAAGGATTTTTTCAATAAGACCACAATTCTCGTTACACAATCGCTTTCGATCGTTATTAATTTTCTAGCAAGATTTCTCGATCTAACAATTTTAGACTATTTTATTTTTCCATATTTGAAGGATACCACTTTCAAGACCAGACTTAATACCATCGCAGAGCTTCGCAATGCTATTACGAATTACTGTGCTGACATAACCTCACAACACCTTTTGTCAATTGTTTTGAGACTATGAAGAGTAGAGTTCGTCTCTGTCTTCAAACTAATGGACACTTTCAGCATCATCTTTAGTAATGTTATAACTTTCAAATTTAACTAATATAATAAACATTTTCTCTAAAGTAAAATTTGTAATTTTTATACCCATCACTGTGACACAAGGACCAACGAACTGTCAAAGTGACGTATTGTAGTTCTGTTACCAAATTACCAATAATAGGAAAAAATTATGACCATCTCTATTAGTCGCGAAACCTAACGATTTGCGACTAATTAATCAATATTTCTACAAAGCACTTACTTGTTATTTATTAACGAACATGAATTATCGAAAATTCGATCCTTGCGAATATTCACATTTTAGAATAATGTATGCGATTGACAAGAGGTAGCGGTAGAGGCAAAAGAAAACTTTCCTTACTCCGCTACTTTGTACTGAAAAGAAAAGAGGAAAGCTAGTAGCGAGGTCTACGATGTCGACGACAAAAGTTTTCATAACTCCGGGTAACAAATTGTTATTTTTATTTCCAGTTGGACCGCTAGACGTGAAGATTCTCGGGGCGAACCAACCCTTGTCCGCCGGAAGGAGATACGACTTACTGTGTCAAAGTTCGGGATCAAGACCTCCAGCGACTATAACCTGGTGGAAGAACGGGCAGCGACTGGAAAGGACCAAAGAAACGGTAAGAGAAACCATTATATCGAGGACGTAGTATTTTCTTTCTTTGTGTTTGTGTGTACGTCTATGTGTGTGTTTGAGTCTGTGTAACCGGTATAGGTTGCGTCATGAATGGTAAATCTGAATTGTAACTGTATGTAGGGCAAGTGAAGGAGAAGGATGATATTGCCCATATATACATAAAACTTTCGTCTCTATTTTTTGTTTGGGTTCGTGCGTTGTATTTCTACGGCAGCTTGTTCTGTTGTTAATGCTTCTACATGAAACTGGTTCTTTTATTCTTATTCCCAGATATTTAACGTCGACGTCAACGTAGTACAAAAAGCGTAAAATAGTTTTCTACATAGTTGAGTCGTAGTTCTGCTGGGTCAGCCATTATTGTTCATACATTGCTTGTTGAAATCGTAAAAACAAGGAGTTAATTTTGGTTATTGGTTTTTTAGGCAACTGGTATTGTGAAGACTAATTTAAATTTTGCAGAAAATTAATTAACGTAAGATCGTGTTTATTTTTAGGGTATTTATGTGTAATTAGCTTGTTTGCATATTTTGTTAATAAATTAGATTATGGATCGATACGGAAATGTAACAAATACGCAAATTATCTCATATTAATGAAAAGTCTAGAGAGTTTACTACACATATTTTCCTCACTGTTATCATTATATAAACCTGAAAATGCTCAGTTCCCAATCTGGTACACTGCCTACCTACCAAAACCGCTCAATTACCCTCTCATATATCTGGGACCATTATAAAATATTAAGTACGTCAGATACCACCGGCTTCACTAGGCTAGATTCCTGGCCAACTTCAAACACTTCTTGGTCTCTCCCTAATATTACTTCATCCAAATTTACGTGCCTCATTTTATAACTGGACTAACAACGAACATTTCTACAATCACAGTACAAAGAAAGTGATTTTAATAAGGCCAGAAAATAGGCCGCGTGCAGTATCTCACATGGTAAAAACTTTATTAGGAATCCATGTGCAATAGATTTAAAAATAATAATTTTCTGGCTTTATTAAAATTACTTTCTTTGTACTATGATTGTTGAAATGTTCATTGTTAGCCCGGTTATAATATGCCGCACTTAAATTTGGATGAAGTAGTATTATTATGGAGATAATATTCACCTAAAACCGATTTTATGTATTCTCCCTATGTCCCACTCGGCCGTGGAAACCCTGTATAAGGTTACCTCGGAACTTTTTTAACCAATCAAAAGAAAGGGCGCGAACACGTCTTCCGAGATGCTCTTTTCAAATCGTAGAATAGTATATTTACATAATGTCAAAATAAAAATCTTTAAACACCCTAGTAGATGTAAGGTAAACATGCCAGGAACTTTTTGTAGTATAGCTGGTTGCAAACGTAATGCACTAAAAACGAAAGGAAACGGAAAACAAATAGCATTTCATAAATGTCCTTATAATATACATATTAGAAATCTATGGATTGAAAAATGTCAAAGAAAAATTGAGTTTTCAACTAAATATAAAAAGACATTTTCAAGCTGAAGATTACAAGGATGTATTAAAAGCAAATAGATTTTTAAATAGATTACCACAAAATTTGGAAAAAAAATGGTAAATCGTTTTATTTCTGCAAATATTATCTTCGTATTTACTTAAATTTGTCGCAGCATAATTATTGTAGTCCTTCAAATATTATTATTACTGTTTCACAACGGTCTTAAGTAAATTTTCAAATAAATGATTTTTGTGAGAATATAATAATGGAACTACTTCATCTTATTATTAGCAATTCTAATATTAAATGTACTAACTTCAAAACCACAAACCATTTCGTCACCAGTAGAAAAAGAAGTATAAGATGAAAATTTACTACTAATTTTACTAAAAAGAATAAATATTTAGTCAGAGAGCATATAATGCTCATTTATTTTGCCATAAAATATATTCACTATTTTACTTTTTAAAAAGAGCATATATGATGACGCGCTTGCGCCCTTTCTTTTGATTGTTTAAAAAAGTTACGACGTAACTTTATATAATCGGACCTTGCCTTTAGGTATTTCTGGTAGGTCCGGTTGGTTCCGAAACCAAGCAAGCTTTTGCTGAATAACAAACACATCAACAACAAATGGCATTATTTTAGTGTTATTTTAGCGATTGGATATTGACGTAACATTTGTTGGAAAAAAATATAAGAGTAGCTCGAACAAGGCCTCCAGAACTTAATTCGCACTATTGTCATTTTATTGGTATATCAAATTATATTCTCACTAAAGTAGCCAGCATTTTGATGATCGATTCTAGCGCACGTCACAAAAAATTTAAAGCAAAAACTGCCAAAAAACAAATGAAATGAATGGTATATTTTTTGTCAACTTTCAAAAAATATCCATATAAACTCCAAACATTTAATAGTATTAATAATAATTTTGTTTATACCAACACAAAACGAACTTTAAACAAAAATATAATAGTAATAAGAATAATAATAATACACTCTTTGTTGCTAAGATAATAATAAATTACAACGACTAAGAGAAAAAAAATGCACAATCGTGTAACAGAAACAAAATAGATACACATCGAAGTACATCTCCTTTCCGTAATAATCTTGCAATTACACAGCGAATTCCGGAGAATGTCTGCTTTCAAATTAACCCTGAATATAGTCAGTTCCTAGCTATAGAGTATGGCTAAAACTACAGCAATTCATCTGTACATTGGTGCCACTGCACTAAAATACCAAAGCACCCGAACAACAATACCATTC
This sequence comes from Popillia japonica, assembly GCA_004785975.1. Lineage (NCBI taxonomy): Eukaryota > Metazoa > Arthropoda > Insecta > Coleoptera > Scarabaeidae > Popillia > Popillia japonica. The sequence goes on from SMLS01070041.1 coordinate 56,592, forward strand.
CATGTATTCCAACAATATAAGGAATAATAACAATAATATTAATAATAATAATGATAATAGTGATTGCATTCCCCAACAAGAATCCCACCCCATGTAATGTGTCTCCAATCATTGCAAGACTAAACACCCTCCAACTTTCTCAGCTGTCGAGCGAACACAAGACCCCTTAGACGCGACCTACCATAAACGCTCCAACACCCAAATCCCTATAAAGATCGTTCAAGTCATTATATTTTCTGTAAATATTGTAGGAAAATGATCTCATGAAAAGTGAAGTTGTACACTTTGGTGGAGAGATGAGACCCTTAAATCTCGTCGTCAGTGTATGAATATCACATCAGAAGCTGGATTTTTTCATGAAGATAAGGAGACCTGAATAAAATAATTTTGTGATATAAGGTTAGTGTTTGTAACTCCCTCCTGTCCCGCACATTGAGCCAGCCAACATTCTTTAGTTAAGCGAAATATGCTGATAGTTCCTGATACCGAAAATACAAGGCATGTGTTCTGGCTACGCTGTATTCGTGTAGAAGTTAAGTCATCATTGCACAGACCAAGACTCTTGGCAGCCTTTACAACAGGGATCACAACATTGGCAATGGGAATGTCTATTATATTTCCCAATTCAGCACACAACTTCTTCCTTCCAAAAGGAATTACTTGGGGTTTATTTAGATTAAGATGTAAATTATACGCCCTACAAGCAGTCAGCAATGAGTATAAATCAACGTTAATCCCACCAATAAAGTTGAGTGTCGTCAGCATACCTATGTATTCGCGTATATTTGAGTTCATTAAATAATTGGGAGGTATAAATTGATAATAGTAAAGGGCTAAGTATACAGCGTTGCGGAACGCCCGACTGTATCAGCAAGGGCTGCGATGTCACACTGTCAATCACCACACTCTACCTTGGATTAGATAAAAAAATTGATTAGTGATGTTGCTGATGTACTTAAACTGAAACTACTGAGAAGCGCACTCAAAGTGCCATGACCCACAGTATCGAACGCCTTACTAAAATCTAGCTGCGCATTACTTTTGGAACAGTCTTCAAAATTTCTCCTTCTGTTAAAGTCACTAGGAGAATATCGTTTTCAAAGCTGAAAAAATATGCTTAGACGTCTTTAGAATCAATAATTTCCAGTTGCCAATTGAATGCCTAGTATATTGTTCATACCAACAAAATCTTCTTCTCTAGAATCTGCATCCGCGTCATCATTCGGTTTTCAATGAAAAGACAACCGCTTAAAAACCAGATAAAACGCCCTCATGAGTTTTTCTGTTGTGTAAAGTATACAGTATCTAAGAATGCCTGTATTAGAGTGCGTCAGAAAAATAACTTCTAAACATCGAACGTCTACATGAATAGAGCTTCTACTGGATAAATTAAAAATGGCTAAATATATAATAGCAATTTCAATATGTATTAAATGGTGCAGAAAATTTGAGCAGTCGGATTCTCAGAATGCACCACTAGTCCTGGAAGAGTAAGTATTTTACAAAAAGTGTACCTAACCTAACTTCATGTCTGACACAACTACATTCCAGAAATGTTTATATGAACTGCGTCTCGTTACAAATATAAAAAAGACAACATAATGCAGATACTACGTGCTATCCGTAGTACAGCAAGTGTTGCATTACAGATGTTAAATTTTCCTCCAGCGTCTCTCGTTTTCGTCTTATTAGTCAAGTTTCACAGTAGTTGCTTCTTCCAAAAAAGAATAAATTAAAAAATTTCCGCCCGTTAATTCCGTCGAGACAGTAGTGGTAGTTGTCCTATTTATCTTTTTAAAAAATAAGTACCTACTCTAGCCGTCCTGTGGCGAGCTCTTCAACAATCCCCTTTGTGTATTTAGTGCTGCTACTACAGCGAATGCTCTGTAGAATAATAGCGAGAATTAATCCTCGTAATTCCTTCTAAATATGGGTCCAGTAAATACTTTACACTGCAAAACAAGCAAATACACGAAAGAAGAGTGCTATGTACACAATTTTACTGCAGACATTCGATGGTTCCCAAGGCATCTAGACAAGTAAATAAAATAGAATTATTAGGAGGATGTCTGCTCTTTGAATAGCTGCTAGGATTACTTTATTCAGATACGTAAGAAGCGGGAACAGACAATTTCTCAAGATATGTTAAAGATGGTGTTGGATTATTAATAATCCTAAGAAACATAAACGAGTAAAATAAAGAATCGTACCCAGAAAAGTACTGATGAATCGATTTTCACGGGGGTAGTGTTTGCTCGTGCATAAATAATATTTAATTGATTCTTATTTATTATTAACATTACATGGAAATACTGCCTGCGTCCTATTCGAATTATTTATTGACATAGTTTCTATT
>SMLS01070043.1:0-25080 GCA_004785975.1 Popillia japonica
TGTCTTCTTAATACTTTCTAGAAGGGATGTTATTTAACATTAGTTCGTTAAAACTACCTGCAATAACTACCTACCACTGTTAAAGATTCCAAAGAAATATATACGATTGTGTATAGTTTTATAATAAGTGGCTTCCTGGCTCGCTCCATTAATAACACAATAATTTTTTGAGATCTTCTATCTAATGTATACCATTTCGAAAGATAACATGCATCAATAACTTTGTTACTCTGAAATTAATACAGGCTCAGAATTTTGTGATCTGAGGGACACGTTTATTTATACCAAATACATAATCTCGTTCCCAAGCCAGTGGTACACTGCTAATTGCGAAAAGGTTACACAGCTGTATGCTAGAATGGTTACCGTATCAGCAGTACTTTTGCCTTCCTGGAAGAGAATGTTACAGTTTTAGAATTATAAAATTATCAAATACTTCGTTACAAAAGCAAGGATTAAATAGAAATATTTATAAATTTATTTAAACAAAAATGTTATTCGTTTTAAGGCATTAAAGATTCCACTTAATTCCGAGTAGCAGTGTAGACTGAAAGATTTTTGACGTTTATTATTAGTAAGATAGAAAACCAGATTTGATAATATCTAATACATAATATTATTTTCTATATAATAAAATTGTGCGAGAACAAATGCTACTGTCGCGCCATCGAATATTTTGAAATAGAATTTTGTAAATATAATAATAATAATAAAATATAATATGTACGCGTTACCAATAATAATAATAAATGTCTACATTTCATTGTACGTTCACAATTTGTGTTCATCTTAGTGAAAATTTAATAATAAATTACAATTCGACAAAAACCAACACAACCGGCTACCAATTTAAGAATTCCTGTAGTAAAGTCTTTACCCACTGTGGTTTATCCATTCTGTTGTTGTTCAATTTGAAAGATAGCTTTTTATTTTGCATTACGAAGAATGGGAATTCTTGGATCCATGACATCTCAAACAGTTTGATGGGCCGTATATGTATTTGGAAATGGAACAAGTCAACGGAAAAGGAATGAATAGTGAAGGAATTCTTTGCGAACCCCACTCCAAATAAACAGTATTTGTGTAAGTGCAATTTGATGTTATGTAACAAAATTCTAAAATTGTTTTTTTATTGTCAGAAGTTGAAAGTCCCCGATATCTATAACGAGCCCAGAGTCTAAATCGGGGTTTATCCTTACACTGAATCACTCTAAACTAGTGGTAGTGGATTACGACGGTAGTCAAAAGCTTCGATAGTAAAAAATCAATACTATCAAAAGAGTAAGATAACATGTGATTCATAGTGATATCCAGCAATCTGTCGCTGTAAAAAGAAATTTGCAATAAAATTTTGCGAGACTAACAAATTTAGAAGGTTATTCCACTAACTTCAAATGTCATTTAAAAGTTCTACTATGAATAAATGGAGCAATGACTCAACAACAAAATTCCTTTTTGTAGTCGCTTATCAAAACATGTCGATTTGCGTGCTTAAAAAGCCACTTTAAGCACTAGTGCGTGAAGTAAAGTTTGGTCTTACTGTAACTGGATTAAATTAGTAACGTTTTAAAATCATAAATCACTAACCCTAATGATTTTATGGGTAATAAATTATCCATTGCAGTATTGGCAGCTTCCCGAATTTCAGGGGGGTGTACATTCTATTTTATTATCATGCCATGTCTCATCAGTAAAGATGACTCTTTGTGAAAACTCTCCATTAACCTATGTTCGTATTTACAAATTACAAAATTGTAATCTACGTGGGCAATCAATTTCTAACACCTCCTGTATTGCATGAATGGATGAAGTTATAAATCCTTTTTCAATAATTTGTAAGTTGCACCAACAGAGAGGTGAATTTGTTGACTTAGGTGTCGCTTCGCTGCCTGGTTTTCTTGAAAGAGTACCAGTTTCAGAAAACAAATTTCTATCTAATGTTTTCTTAAATTGCATATAATTCATTGCAAAATGTGGAAACCCAATTTGCAATTTTTCGTGGCAATTCTGAATGAATTTAGCACCACTCATTTTATTACCATTTTTGTTTAAACTAGAATCGACATAAGAATTTGCTAATTGTGATTGATAACTGATAATTGACACTAATAAAATGTCAATTGGATTTATCGTTCTTTTTCTCCCAAAATGTCGACACAAACTAGATGACCTTTTAAAGTAAACACATTATTTTATAACATATTATAATTTCAAATAATTTTACTGATCTGTACCCCGATGGTGAACCGTTCGGCCGATCAAAGAAAATGTATTGTAGGTGTAGGTGCTCTTTAAATTTTATTGAAAATTTACTTTACCGGTTTATGTATAATTCTAGATATCTACAATGTTAGAAAATTCAATTTGATTTTACTTAGTCAAAAATAAGATAAAACTAGATTTTGTCTTAACCATACGACAAACATACCAGTATTCAAAAAACTTACCACAATTGCTAGTTGAAGGATGGCGTTGCATATTACGAAACATCCACAAGTGTATTGTATAAATAATGGCATTGCTACCACAACGTTAAGATTGTCTACGTACCTAAAAAGTATAATGGTGTTGGAATTATGTCTTGTTAAACAAAACAATTTAAAAAGGGAATATGTATGTTTCCTATTCTTGCCAGTGGAATTAATAACGTACCAAATGTAAGCTGAACATATTTTCAATTATATTACAGAATTATTTTCGTCAGTTCTGATTGACGTGCGGTATCGATGAAAATATTATTTCCTTTTTTGATTATAGCAAATTATAGTTAAAAACGTAAAATCGGCTCAATTGGTAGTTTGACTAACTGTATGTAGCACGTAAATAGAATTATTAGTTATGAAATTATCCTTACTCAATTATCATTTTGTGTAGTGCAATACATTCTCTTAATGCCTCTTCCACGTCTCTAGAAGCCTTGTTTATATCTCCAACATCGATATTTTCCAAGCTTACTAGTCGCTCCTCCAATATTGTTAATTGTGCGATACATATGCCTAGCAGAGTCATATAAAGTACATCGAAACACGATGTGTTAATAGCGAAATACACTATAAACGGGAAGTGTAGAATATTGTAGAAAATCACGTATTTTCCAATGTATATAGGACAAGGAATTAACGGCTCAGTCTTTATTGCTATAGGCAAAACACATGCAGCAAAAACAATTGCACTTATTGTTATTGCAAAATACCGTAATAAAAGTGTACTGATTTTTTCCGCTAATTGTATGTGCTGGTTTGTTTTCTTATTTCGAATGTTAAATATATCGGACTTTAAGTTTTCTAACGCAGACAGATAGTAAATGTCGTTCTTCCTGATGCTTAAAAACTTTGCTAGTAAGTTTAATCCAGGTATAAAAAGGCTGATCATTCGATTTACAAACATCGCTTTATTTAATCTAATGCCTTTAAGAATATTAAGTATAAGTAGGCTAAGCATAAAGGTGTATAGTAGGCAATGCGATATTGTCTTCAGTAGCCACATTTTTTGTTTATTCTTTGATGGTAGTAATCCTAACTTTAATAAAATCCAGCTAGGTTTCGATACTACTTGCAGACAATTCATAATTATGTAGGTATATACGTGCGCAACCACCGATGTATCTCTGTAACGCACTACTAATAGCGAATGTTTTGTGTATGTGGCATTTATAAATCGTCATTGGAGATATAATTATCTAATTAGGAGAAGTGTATTAAATTGTTATATTCTTTTATATGCGTACGTATGTGTATACAGTATGATCTGGGAGAGAAATTATTAGCATACCACAGCAATCTTTGATTGGAAGGTAGCAGCAAAACTGAAAAACAAAATATGTTATATGTATTGTAAATTAAGTAGGTTAGTAGTTGTTATAATTTTATTTTATAACAAAGTGACTAAAAATAACGCCTGCTATTTAATTGTGAAGGAAAACAAATAATTACATATAAGTCTAGGATGACATATATGTATGTATTTGCCCGAACTAGGTATAACTTTTAAAACTCAAAAAACAACGAATTAAACGGCAGCAAATTTCAAAGTCTTTGCTTTCCATATTCCTTCCAGTTTTTATTTTTCTTCAATCAAGCTGGCGTACTTAGAACCCGATATAAAATATACAAAATTAGCAGAAGGTTAGCTTTTCAAAATGGTGGAACATTAATCAGTATTGCTATTTGCTTACCTTATTCTTAGTCAGAATTAAAATTTGGTGTAATATAGAATTAGATTTTTTATACCTCTCCAAAGCGGTTTGGATTATTTTAATAAAACAAATTATACTTCAAAAATGTATTACATTTAATATGACGAAAATAAAATGACACTTTAATAATACAATCTCAAAATAAGAGCAAAGCGACTTGAAACATTATAAATACAACAGTAAGTATTAGAAAGCAAGAAACTAAACTAAACTACAAAAATGTTTACCTACTGATAACATCACAATTAAAGATGAATATGAAATTGCAGATGCCTTCAACTAAATCACTAGTTTTTGCAATAAGTATTACAGTTTTTGCTGTAAATAAGACTACATTTTCATAATAACAGAATGATCGACAGTGTAGCTCCGAATTTAGTTTATAATACTATTAACGACCTTCAACGTACAAACTCGTTGCGTAGTGACGGAATAAATATAAAGATCATTAAAGCTTGTGCTCATATAGTACAATTTCTATTAACCAGTATTTTCAATAAATTTGTCACTGGAAGCAGAAATATCCCCAGACATACTGAAGATATCCCATAAGATTTTATTTATTAAAACGTGACCCCCAAGTAATATCAAATTATCGGCCAATTTACATTCTATGCACTATATCTAAAATATTCTTGGGGATTACCTTTGACAGAATATGACTGATATTAATTTAATTAAATTTCCAACTTCACTTCCATAACATATCCTTCTGTATGGCCATTTCGTTACACTTTGTACACTTCATCTTTGTACACTTTATCAGACTAGAATATTATGTCTACTGAGTGGGGATATGTAAGTTTTAAAAACCCACCCCGTAGGTCATAAACTAATTTTCGATGACATTTAACAGGCTGAAGGGGTTTTGTAAAGGGCAAGTTAACCTAGACGTTGTTATTGCTTTTCATGTCAAAACTTTATAGTAGTTTAGATAAAGGTCTAAAAATCATGAGAGTGTTCATGTCAAAAGCATTGTCTTAGTCAATCATAAGAGCCTCTGTACATGACCGCCTTGCATCATATTTGAGCGATAGGAAGTAAGTGTTGGTTATCAATAACACTACTTCTTCTAAGCTTCCCGTGACACCTACAGTATCACAAGGATAAATACTGGGACCGCTGCTTTTCTTCTTCCCACCAAAAATATGCAAGCCGCCCTCAGCAAACTTGTTAATTGGTTTACGAATAATGGCGTGTCAGTAAATACTGATAAATCGGTATTTATGACGTTCACTCTGAAAACAGAAGAGACTGACGACTAGACTTATTTTTTATCAAATCTGCATTATAGCATAGCGTGCCTTAGCGCAAAGTGATCTAATACGCTTTTACATATCAAGGTCAAATCTAAATTGAGTATTGAAGTTTTAATTTTTAATGTTCAGGACTTGAGACCGGTTACTTAATTGTGCAAATTCCGCAAAATTATATTTGTTACCAAAATGAATTTATGAGAAAGGCATATTTGGCTGGTAGATCAAAAATTCTCGTGAAGCTCGATAAATACTGGGACCGCTGCTTTTCTCCTTCCCACCAAAAATATGCAAGCCGCCATCAGCAAACTTGTTGATTGGTTTACGAATAATGACGTGTCAGTAAATACTGATCAATCGGTATTTATGACGTTCACTCCAAAAACAGAAGAGACTGACGACTAGACTTATTTTTTATCAAATCTGCATTATAGCATAGTGTGCCTTAGCGTGAAGTGATCTAATACGCTTTTGCATATCAGGGTCAAATCTAAATTGAGTATTGAAGTTCTAATTTTTAATGTTCAGGACTTGAGACCGGTTAATTAATTGTGCAAATTCCGCAACATTATATTTGTTACCAAAATGAATTTATGACAAAGGCATATTTGGCTGGTAGATCAAAAATTCTCGTCGAGCTCGTCAGCAGTTGTTCACTTTTTTTTAATCTGTGGACAGTGCAAGTGCAACTGGAGTAACTTCCAAGCTATATTGCTTGCAGCTGTAGTTCTTGCTGTGTATGCTTTGTTACAACATTACATGACCGTAACTAATATTTACACTGGAAAACCGAGTGATGGACTGACGTGCCACAATCGCCGGTCCCAGCATTCGACTTCAGTACCTCTGATTCCCTCACAAGCATAGGTTGACCGATTTTATTCCTTCGGCGACCGAGCAGATAATAATAATAATAATTTTGACAGTACCGATAGTATACTAATGGAACAAGAATTTTTGAAATCACCAGAGGAATTAGGTTTCGGTATATTGAGGGCGTACACGCGCGTGCATACATTTCAGGTGCGTATTTGTTTCAGATTGCTCGATGTCTATACTCACTGTTTACCTTGATTAAAGTAAGATATAAGTAACCAGCTCATTTGGGATGCAGTTAGAAGTTTTGGTGTTAGAGCTGGGAGCCCCATGTCGCTACCAGAACGTTTTAATAATGCGAATGATATTAATAACTATTTCATTGACAGTCTCCCTCCTGTTGGTGACTCTGACGCGGCATTGTTGCGGTTTTACACTTCCACGCATAATCCTAAAGTTAGTGATAGATTTCCCTTTCTGGAAGTAAGTGATTACGACATCCATCGACTACTGTGTCAAATTCAATCTAGGGCGGTGGGTTGAGATGGAATTGATATTGGAATGCTGAATTTATGTTGTCCAACAATAACGCCGTATATGACTCATATAGCTATGGTTTATTAAATAGTGTTTTCCTTTCCAACTGGAAAGTTTCCAAGGTGTTGCTAATTCCTCAGAAATCGCAGCCATCTGACTATAAAGATTTAAGACCAATAAGAATTTGGCCCACGTTGTCTAAGGTGTTAGAGCATGTCATGTGTGCACAAATTCGTGACTTTATTTAGAAATTTGAACTTTTAGCCATTACGCAATCTAGGTTTCGTATTAATCACAGCTGTTCTACAGCTTTGGCGAACGTAGTGGACGATGTATGTATTGCAGCTGATTTGGGAATGAGTACTACTCGTATTTTGCTAGATTTTTCCAGAGCTTTTGTTACAATTAACAATCAAATTATGTGTGCAATATTGCAATACGTCGGCTTTGTCCCGATGGCTGTTTATATGGTTGCGAACCTCAGTAACCGGTCTCAATCCGTGAAATTGCAACATGAAGAAAGTAAACTGCGCGCAGTTGTCTTTGGGGTGCCACAAGGTTCTATTCTGGGTCCGCTTCTTTTTACGTTGTACACCGCTAACATAAATTCCCCTATTAACTTTTGTTATATAGTTAGTTGTTATGTTACATAGTCAATCAGGCTATACCTATCGTTGATTGTAAAAGGAATTTAGGGTTGCAGGTCGATTGTAATCTCAGATTCAAGGAACATACAGCTGTTATCATACGCAAAACGTTTGCGGTATTGAAATTATTATACAGCGCAGTCATTCTTGAATATGAAAACTAAAATACTATTGGCTGATTCGTTAGTGCTTTCACAGTTCAATTATGCAGATGTTGTTTAGCACCATTGCATTGATGCATTGACTTCGCGTAGAATACAACTAATGCAGAATCGTTGTGTCAGGTTAATATATGGCTTAAGACGGCGGGAACATGAATCCATCAAATTGAAAACGCTCAATTTGTTAAACATGGCAAACCAGCGCAGGCTGCTCTGTCTTGTTTTCTATCATAAAACACTACTGACTAAAACTCCTCAATACTTGTATTTCAAAATTACATTTCGAACTGATGTCCACAACTTGAATGTTTGATTCAAGAGCCTCCTTACTCCTCCAGTTCACAAAACTGCATTTTTCGAGAGAGGATTTTCATATAACATTGTTAGGCAGTATAATGCAGTGGACAGACGGTTAAAGCTTTTATCAGTTTGCGGGTTTAAGTGTAGTATGCGTAAACAATTGCAGATAATCCAGAATAATAATTATTAGTAGGTTTCCGAATTTTTTTTTGTATATTATATATTCTTTTGTTTGGGTATAGTTGCGTCTTGTTGGCTAGTGACGATGTCATGGTAACAGCATGGTATTATTCTTTTCTACAGGGTAATGTAGTAGATCAGCGGTTCATTATCTGCACTAGGCTGAACATCGCCCCGGGATTTGTGCCATTTATGGTTATTTTATTTGATTTATATTTTCTTAGACTTTTTTTGTAATTGGTATGCAATAATTTTCAATTTTTACAAAATAAGGTGAAAGTAAAAGTTCTTCTAACTATAGGTCGATTATTTGAATTATAAATCACTTCTATTTTATTTATTATGCATTTTCGCGCACTTATTGTCATATTTTCGGCTAAAGTATGTAAAAATTTCTGTAATTAGACTTTCTCTTTTCTTTCCAGATATTTTTTAGTGTGTAACAAAAATAGCAAATTAAAGACTTACGTGATTATTTTGGCTTCTATTTTGAATTAGGAAACGTTAATTTTTAAGCCTAGGGTACCTAGGTACAACGTTAAGATTGCGAAAGCAAGTTACTATTTTAGACTATCACTCCAAACGACTAAAAGGGCTACTAAAATTGGAGAACGTATGCAGTTCATATTCGGTTATAATTTACATTGTATCAATTTTTTTTAATTTTATTTCCTTTTAGTACCGTATGAATGGCGCCTGCGGTCATGCCAAAAGATTGTTTAATTTCTATTTCAGCTTTTCCCTTTGAAATTTTTCGGGCAGCTCTGTTATCTTTGACTTCTTAGCTGCCGGATACAATATTTTCGTACATTAGATTCACCGCTTTGTGTGTTTGAGCTACGTCATTTCCGCCCTCCCATGTGACTTCTTTTCGTCCCCCACGTTAGCGGGGGGCGTTCGGCACGTTCGTTGCAAGAAAAACTATTTTTTAAAAGTTATTTCCTTGTATTTATCGAGTTAATACTTATCTTGTTTAATTGTTTTCTTGTACTAGTATAAGTAGGTATATGTATATAGTTTTCGTCTAATCTGTATATGCGGTATATCCTTTGACAATGTTTTTGCTAGTGATGTCATGCTAGAAAATGGTACTGACCAGGGTATATAAAGACCGCGTTTTGCTGTTAGAATCACCCACTTTCCTTCCTTCCTTCCTGACTGTTGAAGCCGATTAAGTTGGCCAGCAGGTGAAGTGCCGATTAAGTGGGCCTTCGCACATCCTGTCCGTTAGGGAGCCGAGTTGTTGGCCCCATACAAGCACCCACCCCGAGTATTCTGTGGAAGACCCGAGCAGCTGGCCTCTTCAGAATTACAACCGGTACGTTCGCAGGAGAACCGAGAAGTTGGCCTATGCGCTTTCTCCGGTGAGGTGTCCAAATTTTTTGACCCTCACAAGCACACCGTTATCCCGTATACGACTGTCGACACATGACTGTCAATATATGCAATTATTGTTTTAGTAGGTTATGTTTTACCTGTTGAACGAAGTTACCTGGATACCCGCCCCGTACCTTGCGTAAGCATTGATTAAGATTTTATTATTGTACAGCCGGATGCAGAGGTATCCGGACACGTATCGACAGAGTAACCTGCCGCGCAATATTTTGTTCCGAATAGGCGGAGTGTCAGTATACCGTACGGAACAAAATATTGTGCAGCAGGTGTTTTTTTGTCGATATGTGTCCGGATACCTTTGCATCCGTTGTAAATGTATAATAATAATAATTTATTATGGCTTTTTGACGTGCGTAGGCACGTGTTAGCCTTGTCCTTTCATACATACATATATACACATACAAAAGTACTATTACATGATAAAACATTAAAATTAAAATACGTTAAATCATATAGAATAAAAATACGATATGTATGCTAACTAACATATGTCCACGTGTACTTCATTCCAAAAATTCATTGACTGAATAACAGCCACCACGAACAAAATAACCCTTAGTTATTTTTTTAAATTTATTGATGGATTGTATCTCAACTCATCTCAACAGGTAGCTTGTTATAAATTTTGACACAATTATAATATGGAGACTTTTTATATAACTGAGAGCAGTGGGCAGGTATACAGAGAGAACATTCATTGCGCGTCTTGTATGCTTTATTATAGCCTCCGTTCTTCATAAATTGGGTTGCATTTTGTTTAACAAAGATAGCACATTCGTACATGTATAGCGATGGAAGGGTCATTATTCCATTGTTTATGAAGTGCTGTTTGCAAGAATCTCTAGATTTTAAGGAGAAAATAATCCGCATGACTCTCTTCTGAAGGATAAACGACCTTTTCGCGTGGCTGGAACTTCCCCACATAATTATGCCGTATCGCAATTTGGATTCAATACAAGCCCGGTAAAAGGTGATGAGTACTGGAACATCGGCATTGCGCGATAATACTCGCACAGAAAACGTTAAGGAGTTGAGAGCATTACTAATTTCATTAATGTGATGTTCCCATGACAAATGTCTGTCCAAGGTCAATCCGAGGAACTTACTGAAAGTATATTCTGGTATTGCAACACCATCTACACGAATTAAAACTGAACAATCAGACCGTTTATGTGGATCAAAGACTATTATCTTAGATTTAGATTTATTTAGTTGCAAAACATTTGATTGTGTCCACTTGGATATTAATGAGGCAGATCTATTGTCAACAAGAGACAGTTTGCTGTAGTTCATTCCATACACAGTAGTAGATGTATTATCCGCAAATTGACAAATGTCTTTCAAATTTTCTACGCTATTTTGTAGATCATTTACATAAACCACAAAAAGCAGTGGTCCTAAAACTGACCCCTGAGGAACACCCATATATAAAAAGTTTTATTGAGAACGTGTCTCAATACCATTTTGTTTGAGAACTACAGTTTGGCTACGCTTATCTAAATATGAAGCTATCCAATCATAACATGCTCCACGAACGCCATTGTTATACAACTTTTGCAACGGCACTGTATGGTCAACAAGATCAAAAGCTTTTGACAGGTCAAACGTCACGAATCCAACTCTAAATTTATTTTCTATCTGGTCGTAAATGTTTTGTATAGCTCCAAATAATGCATCATTAATTGATTTTTCCTTAAGGTAACCGAACTGACACTTTGAAAAGAACGAAAAGCTTTGGAGAAAGTTATATAACCGGGCATACATGACTTTTTCAAATCCTTTAGCAAAACATGACAAGATGGATACAGGTCGATAGTTGGATATAAGTTTTTTATCCCCCTTCTTGTAAACTGGAATTAATTTAGCAGATTTTAGCATTGATGGAAATTGGCCTTCTATGAATGACTGATTTATCAAATGTGTTAAAGGATAAACAACAAATGCCGCAACATGGCCCAAAATAAAGCCGGGTATCTCATCGAGACCAGCAGATGCTTTCCTAGAAATATGTAATAAAATATTATATATTTCACGCTCATCAGCTGGAAACAGGTACATTGTATGCCTCATTGTATATCTTCTGCCTCCAGTATTTAGTTCTGTAAACCGCTTATTTTATTATTTCTGCATTTTGTAAACATTTTGTTTGATCATTCATTACCTGCTGTACGATTAAGAATTTCTCTTTTGTTTGAATTTGTAAATAAATGTATATATATTCGAACCCTACCCTTCTTCATGCTACCCCATAGTTAAAAATTCGTTGATCTGCAAACTGGAACCGTAACCTCATGGCACCTGTAACCTTCGATGACGCCAAGGAACGCCTCAGGTTTTATTACAAATGAAAAGAAAAAAATATCATGAAAACTAAAGTTTTTTCGCAGACGCAGCCTCAATGGCGCAGTTTACCAAAAAATTTGATAGCTTTTTTTATAGAGCATGAGATTTCCTACAAAAAGCTAATTAAAATATTGCGTTTGCTACATATCAACTGAGCTACAAATAAAATCAGAATAAGTCATGAATATAATCAGTTATGTCTGAGATTGATTAAGTGATTTAACCTGTATGTCCTATGTACTTGACTTAATCATATTAAGTAATTAATATTTACTTGACAATTTGACTTGTGATTGTACAAGACTTTTTGGAGGTTAGTATAAATTCGCGTGACTGGTAGGTCTATCTCACTCATTCTTAACCTATGCTAGAAGAATTTTTTGTGGCTCGCTTCTCTTATCCAACATTTGTTGGTGAATCGAAATAGAACCGAATATATAAATATTTGAAAACAATAATGTAACAATAAGTAATTTCTTTACGCTGTCAAACTTTTCTACTGTACTATCAACCATTTGCTGCCATTGTTGACTTTATGACACGCCTTTAAAAAATACTCTAAATAGGAATTTTTGGGAAAACATTACACACAATTTCGTCTAAACTCAAGAAAACTTAATTAAAAAAATATATAATTTGCTCTCTCTTGAACATAAGATTCGTACATAATTGGGTTAGACACTGCGGTACCCAAATTTTCCATAAGAGTTACGTATTTGAAATTGATTGTTAGTTAGATCTAAGCTTCTTGCTGGGCTTTGCCTGTCTTCTTCTCATTGGCTTACGATTTTTTTTACGTAATAATGTGGAATGCTGTCGCAATAAAATCGAATGATTTTCCGGACTTGTTACTAGATTCGCAAAAGAAAACCATAATTTACGCGCACGCATGAACCATTTCCGCATATGTACATTATAAAAGGTGTTTTTTTTAGAGGTATAGAACTTTAAAACTAGCTGTCATACTAATGAAGTGTGTTTGAGCTGCTTTCAGTATAGTTGAACTAGATTTTTATTGTCAAATCATTTTCAGCGCTGAGGTTCATTTCTAGCTTAACGTAAACAAGCAGAATTGTCGTTTTTGGAGAGAGCACAATCCTCATGAGATTGTTGAGACTCCATTACATTCCGAAAAAATCATTGTTTGGTAGAGTTTACATGCCAAAGGCGTCACCAGCTCATTTATCTTTAAATCAGAAACCTGTGTCAATATTACCGTGAGTGGCAAACGCTACAGGCAAATGGTTTGGGATTTTTTTATTCCTCCCGTCTTTGCTAATTATTTGGAGGAGAAATGCTTCCAACAAGACGGCGCAACATGCCATATAGCTTGTGAAATCCTCACTTTGTTGAGCCACACGTTTGATGACCGAATTATCTCAAGAAATGGACCCGTGAATTGGTCATCTCGTTCGCGTGATTTGACACCTTTGGACTACTTGTTGTGGTGGTACGTCAAATCTCTATGCTAATAAACCAGAAACGAAATTCGAATACTCGAAAAAGTCGTGCACAATTGGACCGACAGGATGGTGTTTATAAGTGTCAGTAGCGGAAAAAATTAAATGCAAAGAAATTTGTGAGCTAATAAAGCCAAAATGATGGTCATTCCATTAAATTTATTTTGTTTTATTTTTTAAAAAAGTTCTATGCCTCTAAAAAATAGCCCTTATGTGTGACATTTTTTCAAATAAATTTTTCTGTATATATTTCTATCCAATACAACAGAGTACAGTTCTGCTGCTACACAGCTGCAATATGCATCACACCCACTTATTCTATTCGAATCTGCCACACTATTATGTTACCACTCAAGGAAAATGCTAGTTTTTTAATAGGCAAATTTACTAAGAAAATTAGATAATAAATTTCTTCTTCTATTTAAGTGTATCAAACTGTAACTGATTTATGATAAGTTTCCGGAGATAATTGTACTATATTGATTTATAATCGTTCATTCATTATTATAACAAACGAGACTACAGAAGATAATTATATGGCACTTGGTAACTAAATCATATCAAATTAGTACGCTGTAATGAAAGCAATACTAGTAACTAATAACATATTTCTGCTTACTTGAACCGCACCTAATGCATTTGCATTACATATACATAATTTCTGGTCTAATAAATTTAATTGTATGCTACAGTTATATAAACTGTGCTTTAGGAGTCAAAACGTGATTTCTATGTGAACTTTGTTCTTGTACTAATATAGTAGCTAATATCATTTAACTAACGTACCCGTGTTAGTCATTACAATGACTAATGTAAGGTGTATAGATACGCTATCGTCTGTAATATGGTTTTTGGAAAGAGAAGGATTACTATCTACTACCAAGTATAAGATGAAGAAATTAGTAGCGCACTTCTTTTTGTACATCTCTGTTATAGCTATACTTGTGTGTGATACGATAATAGCAATCAGAACAGTAAATATTGCAAGGTTTAATATTACAACTTATATGTTTATTCCTACAATCAATCTGGGAGCAAAAGCACTTGCAATTTTGTTTAATAAAGCATGTTTCACATCAGTGCTAAATAGTCTAGAATCTACTATTTTCAATACACACAGTGAAGTACAAAACGAATATATACAAACAGTTGATAAATTGGCAAAAGGATTTCTGAAAATACTTGTGGGACTAGCAATTGCGTACGTCGTTATATCAAGTCTACTGCCATTTGTAATGAACATAGAAACTCTTATACCATCGCCAACTGAAATGGGAAAATATGGTGTGGTTTATAAGCTTTTTAATTTCTTCATGACAGTATATTTGGGCAGTAACGTAGTCTGTTTTGATTTATTGTTTATGACCTTAATGGGACTATGCATAGCTCAGCAAAATATATTAGAACAGATGTTGATGAATGTATATGAAGAAGCTAAGGCTATCTCAAAAGAAGGAAGATTGTCAGCACAACTTACGGAAATGCACATTCTTAAGCGTTGTGTAATTTTGCACGAAACAATAAATATGTAAGTGTGCAGGTATCTATACTAATACTATGATAATATGTACTAATTTCTATCTTTATAGATTTGTGAAAAATCTTAACGTAATCTTTTCGTTTCCGTTGTTTACCCAATACATCTGCAGTTGTTTTGTTATATGTAACGCCATATTACAACTAACAGTAATGGTAAGCACTTCAGAAAAATATTTATTATTTTGTTTAGCAGAAAGTTAGTAACTGCATCTTTTGTGATCTTTTCTTGAATTAATGGTAAATTTAAATTACTAATTTGAGCGCACGGCAATTACAGATAGGATATTTATGTATGTATATCAAAAAGAGTTTTGATTCAAATTTTTCGGCAATGTAGTTAGTTATATTCAGCGTAACTAAAATATTTGTATGAACTACATGTATAGGATGTCTAGTGAATAGTCTATGAAAACAAAAGAGGTTAAAGCTAATGGCATGGAAACCTAAATTCCAAATACTTTATGTCCACGCAGTAACGAGAAAATAATATTTTTCAATCGCAGTCCGGTCCTGTTGTTCGAGCGCAATGTATAAATGGATTGGCAACACAGGCAGAACGTCATTCACAGGCATTCGTTGTCTTATGTATACATTATGGCAAGTTATACGAATACTGAGTACATGGACATAATTTTAATCTGCGGAGAAGAGGATAAAATCTTTTACTACACCCATATTACGTACAGAAAATCCAACGTCTATCAGATAATGATTTTCCTCGACGAGTTGCCAGGTTTCGAATGGTTTCGTCATACAGAAACTTGTCTTCCAAATCTTCGATCCGTGATCCTGTTTACCGATGAATACTGCTTCAAAAAAATGGTGTGGTGAATTACCATAATATTAATCACTGGGCCGATAAATACACACAAGATATCCGTCAGAGTTCATCCCAACATAGCAACAGCAATAACTGTGTGGCCCGGAATACTGGGCGATCATTGATTTGAGCTACTTGTACTTCCTGAAAAATTAAATGCGGTAGGAAATTGTCTGCAACTGTCTGCATTGTTGCCCGATTACTGGGATGACATAGCACTACATGTACGACGGAAAATGTAAGTCATGCACGATGGGGCACTTCCATACGTTGCACGACTTGTACATATGGGAACATTTAAACCAGGCATTTGCACATTAGATAGAACGAGAACAAGCGATTCTGTGGCCAGTACGAAGTCCCGATTTGAAGCCGTTGGACTTTTTCCTGTGAGGGTACATGAAAAACCTCGTTGACGCTGAATTTTAGAAGAAGACGAGGAGTTTCGAGACTGTGTTGTCACAGTGGATCACCTTATGATAAGTTTTGCCGTCGCACAGAAGCGTGCATTCGGAACACGTGATGGTCAATGCGGACATTACCACTCTAACAAGTGGTTATCCGACACAGATCTTAATGGATCTCGACTATATTATAGAGGAACCTTCCCTTAGTGCTCAGCTACGAGCTTTTATCTTAAGGGGCCCAGTTTCTGAGAAAATCAACGTTGTTTAAGTTTATTCCTTTATATCGATAATGTTAGTTTCTCAACAAGCAAGCCTTCGTAGCCTAGTAGATAACAACTACGCCAGCCGCGCTGGTGGCGTGTTGGACAACCCTGGTGTTCACCTTGTAAGATTTTGTCAAGTTTCTCATCAAACAGTCCTCCTTAAGACTACCACAAAATTTGAAGAGAAAGAAAAACTACTAACTACAAACGCGATCTCAAATAGTAAATTATTAATTATCAGATCATTGGGTAGGCAAGATATGGCGTTACTTTAATATTGAGTGTGTCTGCAATGAAAAAACAACAATAGCCAATTCCTAGGAAAATAAAACACCTCGAAATGAATAAATCTGTGACCTTTTTATAAATGGAATATTTGTAAAAAGACCACATGTGCAATTTATAGAGCGGCAAAACTACTTCGTAAACAAAAATACAATAAACATTTATTTGCATATTTATTTACATATCATTCAACTTGATAAAAAGGATCTGTTTATGTTATTACAAATTTTTGCAGGGTCTCTTTTTTTCTTGTACACAGCTCGGATTTAACAAAAATTACTAAATACAAACCTTTAACAAACAGTGAAATAAGAGAAATTAATTAGTAGTAATAGTATTTGCAGTTTCTTCTATACAACCAACTCAAAACAGAGATACTTCAAGAAACTGAATTTTACAAATATACCAATGAAATCTACAGTATTAAAGAATGTGGTTATTTGATGTGCCGAAACTGAAGAATTGATTCTTTTATGAATACAACAGCAATAAACTAACGACAATCCTTGCGTTAGCAAGAGCAAATTAGTTTTAATTTACTTACAATTAGTCTTTTTATGTCTTGATTACTATAAAAAATATGGCTTGGAAAATACGATCACTTAACGGCTGTTGAATATGCAACGTTTTACAACAGGTGGCGCAGAAGCCGTTACATGTCCTTAGCACTAAAGAAACTTGAATATGGTATTATCAGCATGGAGCATTCCGTACATTTCTACATTTGTTGTTTAGCATATTTATATGTGTGATGGATTGCTGATCATAGTCCATATCGCTATTTCCTCCCATTTTGGTGCCTAATTTTGCGGTATATAAGAGTAGGTATATAAAATCTACGGAGTTTGCTATTGTAAACTAAAATATTATTCAGAAATAGTTTTTTCTAAACTACCAAAGATATAAAAACACTACAAAAGGATCTTAAAAAAACAAGCTCTTCATGAAAATCAAATTGTAAACAATTTTAAAAACATCGAATATATTGAAAATAGTTCAACGTATGTAGGTAAATGGAATGTTTGAATCAAATGACTGAATAGATATATCGAATAATATCAGTGTGTCAATATACCAGCATTACAATAAGCAGCCTCGAACCGCGACTTGACAGCCAGATAATTTTCTGGGAACAGAGCAAGTCAAGGATAAGCCTGCTAAAGTAAGAATGACGCCGAACCGACTTGTGGCTAAGGTTACGTTCTTAATGCAGCGACGAATCGAGAACTAGAGAAGCGGAAAGCGACGAAAACAAAAATTGCACTTGTTTCGACTCAAGCACTATGAACGGTACTCTCTCATTCAAGGTTATTGTCGCTACTCTTGTCTCGTAGCTAGTCTCTGTCTTCGTCGTTCCACTATGAACGTAACCTAACGTACAAGAGCCGACGAAAAGAAAACGCCGGCTCTTTATGGCCGTCTCTTCTTCCGTATTGCTGTATGGAAGTGATACTTGAGTAGACGCTTTACGACAAAAGCATAGGAGACGAATTGCTGCAGTAGAGGAACGACAAGCTGTTAAAATCGCCAGCTCATCTGGCACGGTTTCCGAAGCAATGGCTGGTGATTTAGGGAGTAACTACGACAGATCTGTTGGCCTAAAACAAGAAGGAGTCTTAGAGATCCGAGGAGATGTGAATGGAAGACAGACATGCGCGATGCTAACACGCTCACTCTTCAAAGGTAGCAAGTCCATTGCCAGAATGGGGCGGGAGATCGGTGAACGGCTAGAGTCATCCGCAACATTACGGGGGAGATGGATCGATTTCACTGTGGGCAAATTACTATCTTACGCAGTTTCTCAGTGGAAACAGGATATCAGCGCATGCCTGGCAAGAATGAATAAAGTAGAGCAGGGAGCGTGGTATTGTCACTACTCTACAGAAGACGGCGCTCTGCGCATCACATTAATAATAATAATAATAATAGATTACAGACCAGCACTACAGGAAGAAGTGAGCCCGTTCACGCCACACTACGTCGTAAAAACGATGCTGTGAGGAAACGATCACTGGCAAAAGATCGCCAGGCTTGTCGAGAAGGTGCTGAAAGAGAAGAGAGAGACGCAAGAAATGAAGGAAGCCAATCGAGGCTAACTACGAAGTGTCATCCTGAAGTAACGCGACCAACGATTTAGAGATGGCTTCTACACCTGACAAAGTGATGTTTTCTAGGGCGTACAAACCCCACACAACGATGACGAGTCTCTTGTCTGATTGTGCATTTAGACATATGTTCTCGTTCAAACCAACAAAATAGTAATAAGAAAGTTAACGCAGAAGTCGAACGCATTTATATGAAGCGACATAATCACAGAGCATCCTGTAGGCGAAATGTTCTCGTAATCGTCAGAATCGTCGAATACCATGTTAGAGAAAAAAATTGTTCATATGCAAACACTGGGATTCTGCTAGAACAATTTTTACTATATTTATGTAACTTGACGGTTCATTTAATACATCTTTACAAATTTGCTTTGATGTGGCAAAATCTCAATCTCTTTCTAAAGAATCGGCAAACCTTCCTAGAACACTAACATTACGTCCTCTGCTGTGCATACGTGAACATGTTGCACAAATTACAGGGATTTCACAAACTATACTAATAAATTACCTTAATGGTTTTTAAATCTTTTCTAATCTCGAAATTATGTTTGCTTTTCTTTGACAGTTATGGTCTCTTTAGGATTGAGTTTTGAAATCATGTTCTTAAATAATATTTACAACAGTAAACCAGCGCCTGTAATAATGTTTCCCGACGCGGATGTGTAAGAAT
The DNA here is from genome assembly GCA_004785975.1 of Popillia japonica. Lineage (NCBI taxonomy): Eukaryota > Metazoa > Arthropoda > Insecta > Coleoptera > Scarabaeidae > Popillia > Popillia japonica. Next base: position 19,380 of record SMLS01070043.1, read on the forward strand.
CACCTGTGGTGGTTTAAGAATACAGTGATATAGACGAGCACATTTTTGGAGAATTTCGATTTGCAATTAATGTATCTGGATAACATCAACGAATTCTACTGTACAAGATATTAATTATTTATTTACATATCAACGCGCTGCCGTTCTTAATAGTGATAGTTTATCACTTCACTACTAATATTACGACACAGGTGTTCTGAACGGTGTCCGACGACTACTGATAAAGTTTGTATATGTATGGGGCCAAGTCGACTCTAGGATTGGCAACTATTATGAGCTAATGAGTACTGTAATTTGTAAATTGTTTGTGTGAATTTGTTATTGTAATAGTGAAAATTGATTTACTAGATAAACAGATAAATCATTCTTCTGTAATTCTGCTATTTTGTTCTAGGGTCAAACAAATACCGTTAACCTTATAAATGTTAGCATTTACTCTGTTGTTGTATTTTGTCAATTATCATTATACCATTGGCTAGGAAACGAAATTATGTTTAAGGTACAAGATTCTATATACTACAATGCGAGCAACAGTGATTGAAGCGTTCCAAAGCTTAATATGATGAAACGAACTATACATACATAAGTGTAGGATAATTAATCACCATAACCTCTCTTTGTCATTGTGTAAATTATAAAAGGACAAAATGACAAACTTGATGCACTGCTTGACAACAATTTCAAATGCATTATGAGTAAAAGTCTATTTAGAAGATAGTTTTGATAAAATTAGAAAGAAATATAGAACCAGCACGCTTCAATCTTTGTTGCTCGCAATGTATATCCATCATGGCTTCTGATGTAGTATTTACTGTACTTGCTTTGTTTTAGAGCAATAATATAACAACAGCTTGTTATCTGTCAAAATGGTATGAACTGAGTCAACCTTCTCAAAAGATTTTTGCCATAATAATGGAAAGGGCGAAGCAACCGTTGCTAATACAACTGTATAAATTTATATTTATTTCATTGGAGTCTCTTGGCGTAGTAAGTTATTTAAAAAATATCGTCCTATTGCTTGATGTATTTAATGTTGCAGATAGTTCGATGGTCTTACTCATTACTTGCTGTAATCAGAGCAAGATACAGTTAACAGTATATTATAGCTCAAATATTAATAATATTAGATAATGTGCAATGTAAGTTTACAGTTACTTGCGTAAGTGTACGCTGAACGGTTTTAAAATTTTGCATAATTCATCATGTTATTTTCCAGGTTTATATTTGTTGTATACGTGTGTTTATGTCGTGTGTACTGACATTGTAAACATTATTGCAGTTTAGGGAATTTTGTATGTAAAGAATTGAACAGTTAATATTAATCCTCATAATTATATTTATATTCATTTTTGTAAGAAGTAGATTGTTCAGCCTTCACGTGTGTTATTTTTTATTGCTGAATCCAGCAATGGTTTCACAGTGTCTTATTTGCAGTGGCTTCCAACCTGTATTATCGTAGTCTATAAAACGGTCCGCTCAAATATCATAATTCATGTACGCAATTGTGAAGATCCTAGCAAATTCATTTACTTATTAAGTTATTTAATGTAGCCTTTTGTAACTTTTAGGTTGTTTTTGTAATATATTTAGTTTTATTATCGCCTTGATAATAACAGCACTGCTGTTGAAACGCGTTGGCAACTATCCAAGTGCTTGATGTCCTGTGGGTGATAGTGAATTAGTGTTAGTCTTTTTCTTTTGCTTGTTCTCACTGTCGCAGAAAAAGTTTTTATCGTGGAGCACTATTTTCTGTCATACGGAAATGGGCCTAAGCTTAAAAGATGTTGCTTACGAATTTAGGCCTAAGTTTATGAAACAGGCAGTGCAACGCTGTTATGTTAGCAGTTGTTGACAAGTTTTGTCGTACGAAAAGTATGTTTTGCCAACATATGTAAACCATTCAGTGTGCTGTATCCGTACATGGCATATTAAGCCCGTATTTCATTGAAGCAGATGATGGAACGCAGTTAACTGTAAATCAGGAGTGCTACAGAGAATAGGTTATCACAGTATTTGTGCATGATCTTCAGCGATTTTGTCGTGCCAGGAACCTACAAAATAATCAACAATGGTTTTAGCAGGACGGGGCAATCTATCACACAGCTACAGAGCCTCTTGGAGTACCCATCGCACTCATCAGACTTAACATTACCTAGTGCGTAAATATGGGGAATACTGAAAAAGGCTGTTTTCTGTACCGATCTACCTAAATTAAAGGTTTTTTCGTGCCATGCAACAATCTGTCTTCACATGTTTGTAAACGTTGCGAACGCTACGAATACCGCTTCAAGCTTAACGGAGGACAACTTGAATATCTGTTTTATTGAGAACGTGGTCGTGAATAATGTTTACAGCGCTATGTAATGTTAAAGTATCGCTCTATAATGTAAAGTAACTACATAAATAATAAATAATAAACGTTTTATAATTTCAGTACTGTTTATCTTGCCGCATATTGTAAAAATTTTTAAACACATCTTTTCTACGGGGTATTTACAACATGCATAATAACTGTAGGCTCAAAACTGAGTCTAATCCCTAACAAATGTTGATAGATGGAGGACCATTTAAGAAGGTCTACATCAACACCGAACATTCCAAAGTAGATATGAAAAGCATATAGCACATTTTCGGTTTGGAAGAGGTGAATCTTCCGCAGTAGCGCAGCACTTTATAGATAACGGACACAATATCGATAAATATAGCCTTAAATTAATAAAAGCTATTAATTCACCGCGAGAGCTCGGCATATATCAAACCCCGTAAATTAATAGTTACTAAATATAATAAAATTTTGAGATTTACCGTGCTGGTTTTAGACGTAAAGTTATTTATGTATGTTGTAAATACGCCGTAGAAGAGATGTGTGTTAAACGTTAACGTTAGTTTTGTAAAATTTTCTACTTATTCAGTATTCGGCTGAGAATGATGACATGACCCATGCTTGATCGAAGCTCGTGTCCCGAATTAATTAAAATTTGTGGTGTTTGTAGTTATCGGAATTACTCGTGATTGTTTATATCTGCGAACATCTGTCATATAGTCAAAATAAATTCAAATTTTTTTAGTTTTAAATAAATAAAAACTTACTAAACGTTTCTGTTAGAGTGCATCCACTCATTTAAGTGGAATAGGTAAGTATGTCTACTATAGAAACAGACTGACTCTAACGATGGTCTAGTTAAAACTAGGGGGATTACTAAACTAAACTAAGGGATTAAATTAGGTTACCTGGAAGTAGTTTCAAAGTATTTTTAGGAAGTATCTTCAGTATTCGGGCTGAAATGTGTAGTAAAGCAGGTGTTATAATTGTACAAGAGGATTTTAGTATTATTAGCGTATTTGAATGTTTCAATTAAAATACCGCTGCTCCGTTAATTATAATGAGGTATTTCAAGCTCTCTACAGATTCTATTAACAGTTATCTTAAATTTATTCCTATGTCCTATGTAATGGCATTAGCAAAAGGATATGAAAATCTTTTAAAGAAAAGATAATTTTCTTGGACAGTTTCCGTCTCTAGCTTGGTTGACACGTTGAGTTACCGTGACTTCCTGACATTCCCCACTCACCAGAATGTTTTCTCCTCTAGCGTGGTTTGCACGTCGAGTTACCATGACCTTCAGGTAGCCGAGGCTACTCTTTGCTCGTGGAGAAGTTACTTACATTAGTGGCGACACGTCGAGTTTTATATCGATATAAAAGGAAACGATCATAAAACGCATGTGCATACCCCGCTCATTCTTTCTTTTGCCATATTCCCCTACATTCGCTATAACCAATAGGTACGATGTGTAGAGCGGAAACTCCCGTATAAAGTTTTGTACTAGTGTTTTTACGCCATCTATTAGGACTTGCATGTACTAATAATAGTAAACGCGGGAATAAATTACAAATTTATATTGCGAATTTAACTATTTTTCGGACATTCTTTTCACTTTTTTGGCCAATTGACCAGCATTATCTGAAAGCATATCTGAAAAATAGATAAGTAATTAAAGGTCAGAACAATACATGTAATTGCGAATTTAAAAATTTCAATGCAATATTATTCAGTTATTATTTTCATAGAACAACAATGAATTAAAGTGGAACTAATAACTAGAGCTGAGGATGTTTGCGGTACGGCAGGGCCGTATGTAGTGCATATGCACCTGCGTATAAAGACGATGCAGCGAAACACTTTAGTTAGTCGTGAACCGGCAATGTGATCGTGTGTTGCGTTGAGCTCTATTTAATAAGTATGACGGACGTGCCCAAGCACGCAATACTGCATTATCGTTAGCGGAGTCACTGCAAATACTGGACGATGTACACGCACAGCTGTGCGCGGTAAATGACAACAAAAATGTGAATGTAATAGAAAAGTTCGAGAGTGTGATAAACAATGATTTTGATTTTACCAGATTAAAACAAATTAGTAATGGTGCAAGTGTAGATTCGGTTTCTATCTATAAAGATTATTTTAATTGTGCGTGTGTTACATCCGTAGATGTCGAGCGGTCTTTCTCAAAATATAAAAACATTTATTCATCACGGCGTACATTGCTCAGCGCTACAAATATGGAAACATATCTAATGCTACAAACTTACTACCAGTTTTATCCACTTGGTGATATGCAATAATAATCGTAAATAAGGTAATTGTGTTATTTATATACAGTACACATAACTGACATACCTAAGTGATATAAATAGCGAATGCATGTAAAGCAATAAAATTACGCATGCATCTCCGATCGAAACAAGGTCATAATATTCGTGCGTTTACCTGAATACTATCCTGGCATACCGCAGCAATCCCCCAGCTCTACTAATAACCAAATAAAATTGTTCGTAAATGTAGGAACAACTCTAGTTGTATTATAGGTTCTAAAAAATTAAACGAATAACTTACTATAGACTCGAGCTTGTACATAAATAGGGTTACCTATTTAATGCTATTCTACTGTTTCTGCTTTTAATACCAGTTACTGAACTAAAGATAGATGATGGCAATGGTAGGACATCTATATACACATCCTTTGCAATAGGAGAACCTGAATAAAAAGTAAGAAAAAATAGAAATAATGTACATTACTGGAACTAGTGCATTATGGATAAATAATACAGTATTTCTTAATACGTATAATTTTTCTTTGCTTTATAGCAATTTACGTGGAAAATCGGATTTTTTCATTAACATAATATATGATCTTACATATATCAGAATGCGTAATGCTGATGACAAATTTATCGCGATCTATAAATTTTATGTGGCGTTCAATTATTCAAATTCTCATTTTCACATAAAGTAACCTAGTGTGCAAATATATCTGCGTATTTTACAGGGTTAGGCAATGAATGTCTTGACGACTCTGGATCTTCACATCCTTTTATGGAACAAGATCTTCTAGGCATTGTCTAAAATAATATATAACCTGTATAATAATTATGAAATTATTTTTATATTTAGACTACTTACCTTCCCAGTAAAAGATGCTACAACAAAGGCAAAAGAATATACACGGCAAAAGATAAAACCAGAAGTAAAAAAGGACGAAAGGGAATAGGTACGAGGTAAAACATTCCAATATGGAAGGAGGTTAATAATTCGTTTTCCGAATTTCAACGAACGAGAAAATTTTAAACGTATGTATAATAATAATAATAAGATCTTTATTAATGCCAATACACAAGAAATAGTGTTTACATACGTCAA
>ML218930.1:4696-18575 GCA_004785975.1 Popillia japonica
AGGTAAAAATTCATGCTGTTGCAACATACAGGGTGTTTAGAATTCATGATTCAATTTTGGAAACTTTGACTAACTTTTTTAGATTTTTTTTAAATTGGACACCCTGTATATTTTTGCATAAACAGATGCCGATCATAATTGTCAGCAATTTTTGTTAATATGTTCCTATGACTATCTATAGTAGTTTTGATAAAAAAGCAAAATTTAAAAATGTGTACGAAATGCATTGTGTAGATAGATACTTAGGTGTTAAATGTGCTATGATTGCATAAAATGTGAAAATATATGTAAATACCGTCACGTATGTTAATATTAATAAAAAGTTGGCTTACTATAGTGATATGTAACTGAATAGAATATAATAGGGTAACAAGGTTGAATTTATATTTTAAGTCTATTTCACAGTATGAATTATTTTAACAAAGAACTTGTATTCACGACCCCTCTGTTATGCTCAAAACTATCCTGACAAAAGACATTCAGACGAAAGATGTATATTTTTACATAAACGGATGCAGATTTTAATTATGGACAAATTTTGTTAATTACATAAATTATGTATGACTATTTCTAGTCGTTTTTGCTAAAATCTTACAATTCAAAACATATAACTAATAACAAAATGAAAGTAACGAAAAAGATAAACTAAACTAAGGAAATACACACTACAATAGAGTTTTAAAATACATTCCATACATTCAAACAAAGACGCAAGCGTTGCCTGAAGGAATTTCCTACTATCCATGAAAGTGATTCTTTTACCAAATTCCTTGAACAAAAGTCCCATTGCTTTCTGTTTCTTCACTAATTTCCTTTTGGCTGACAGTGGGATTTTCTGTCGCCATCAAAAAATAACAATAATTCATTGCTCTCAGTTCTTACAAGTTTTGATCTATTTGATGTTTTATACTTCACACTTCCCGTTCCTATGAACCTTTTCCACAACATCCTAAAACATCTTTTATCTGGATGTTTTTTATCAGAGTATCTTTGAGCATAAATTCTGCTTGCAAGAAAGCAATTTTTTTCGCTTTCACTTAATTTAAAGATATCTACAAGTTCTTCTTTAGAATTATTCATACCGTGAAATAAACTTTTACAATATAAATTCAAAGCCTGAAACACTATTATATTCTATTCATTTACATACCGCTATAGTAACCCAACTTTTTATAAGTATTAACATACTTGCCAGTATTCATATTTTCACATTTATGCAATCATAACACATTTGATATCTACGTATGTATTTCAATATTGCAATTCGTAGACATTTTTAAAGTTTGCGATTGAGCGATTTAGAACGGACTGCTTGGGGATGCATTTAAAAGTGTGACAAAGAATTTCCTAGGAAATAAAAAATCTGAAGATTACGAGGAAATTGTTAGTGAACTTCTTATTGACCATGCATTAGGCTGTAATATGAGTCTTAAAATACATTTCTTGCATTCACACTTGAACTTCTTTCCTCCGAATCTTGGCGATGTTAGTGACGAGCATAGGGAAAGATTTCATCAGTATATTTCCACTATTGAAAAATGCTATCAGGGCAAGTGGAATGCTTGCTACTGTTAGACTTTAATTCTTGAATGTTCTTCATCCCAATATAAAAGAAAACTGAAAAAAAAGACTTTCTAAATACGTCCCAGAATAGCATATCCTTAGTTAGTAATAGTATTGTATGATCAATATGAATTTCATTTGATTATAAAACCAGACGTGATAGAAGAAATTTGTTTTTATAATAATTAATAAGAATATAAAACAAAATAAGTTTGTATATAATTCATAAAGAAAAAAAATAAAATTTGTTGTTCTGTGTTATTGCTCGATTACTGCATGGACTTCTACTACTACGTCAAACCAGAAAGAGATTCTACTAAGTCATCTTCACTTCACATAACATAAAAAGCAATCTAGCGCAGCTTAACCTACCAGATCATAGAAGAACATGATGGGTGTCATCACGTTGCATTGTTAGCCTATGGCAATGCTTAATATCTAATAGTAAATATCCCTCAATGTGCTCTTAAAGATTTTATAGACATTGACAGAATTGGTAACGAATTTTAGAGTTTTATGAATATCCCTTATGCTGTTCCACCGCTCGGAGTTCTCGGAAATGCCGGTCAATCTTTAGTCCTTAAATGGATTCACGATAATATTAGATACTTTGGAGGAGACCAGAATAATAACGGGTGTCTCAACGGGACGTTAGTTTTTGAAATTCGCGCGAAATATGGTGAAGTTGTGAGAGATGAGATTTGGAAGTTAGCATTGTGAAACGAAAAACGTGTACTTATTGTGAAAACCTATTATCAAAATGGAGAATCTATCGTGGGTACGTTTCGTAATTTACGTGATCATTTTGGTACTCATAATTGCCCAAGTAAGACCGTGATTATGAAATTAATTGAAAAGTTTGCAAAATTACGCGGAATTACTTTGCAGCATATTTTGACCAAGGATTTGCACTTACACTCATACAAAATCCAATTGACGCAGACATTGAAACCAGCCGACCATGGACAGCGCGGTGAGTTCTGCAATTGGCTGTTACCGATGCAACAGGATAATTCCGGTTTTGCGACACAAATCATCTTCAGTGATGAAGCGCATTTTTAGCTGACTTAATGGTTACATTAACAAACAAAATTGCAGAATTTGGGGCGTTGAGAATCCTCGTGTGATTTAAGAACAACCTATACACCCACCAAGAGTCACTGTTTGGTGCGGATTTTGTGCCGGCGCGGTGTAATTGGACAATTTTTTTTTGAAAACGGTGCAGTGCTGCGGTATCCGTCACTGGCGATCGTTATCGTGGCATAATAGGCAATTTTGTGTGGGAAGAGTTGAATGGTATGGATGTGGATAACTTCTGGTTTCAGAAAGATGGTGCCACCAGCCACACAGCAAACCAAACAATTGAGTTATTGTGGACAAGGTTTCCAGGTCTTGTAATTTCTCGTCATAGCGATCAAAACTGGCCACCAAGATCGTGCGATATCACGCCGATGGAAATTTCTCTTTGGGGATCTTTGAAAGGAAAATATCTTGAAAATCCTCAAACAATTCAATATCTGAAAGACGCGATTGCTGAGATGGTGCTGCAATTGTGTGCAAGAGTCATACAAAATTACATCAACAGAATAGTCTGTGAACGTAGTCGAGGCGGCCGCTTCTCAGATATTGTGTTCCTCGTGTAATGTCCACGTCTATACTGTATCACGAATTAAAAAAATTAATAATTTTCAACAATCTAATGTGTTGAATTGCGACTTCAAAAACAAACTTCCCGTTGAGACAGCTTTATAATGATTTTCTGCGATAGTGCTGGGGCGACAGGCGTTCATCTTCAATTATTATCGCCCCTTGAACAAAGGTATAAAAGAGGACATTGGTTGTACGATTCCTAAACAAATTTATAACTTTTAGGAGTATTCCAAAACGCATTGTTTAAAAGTGGGGTGGAGTTATTTCAGTTGATGAATGGAGTCAGAAAAAACGGCATATTAAGGCCGCAATAGTTAAGAATTCGAACAGAAATGTTAAATTCTCTCCAGCAAGTTCTAGCATTTGAAATATTGTTAGCCGAACATGCTTTTAGTGGTGAATTTCCTAGGATTAGCACCCCATTGGTTGAAGGAGAATCCAACGAGCTTGCTTTCCTTTCCGAGGAAACTATTACTTTAGTCCAAACTGGAAACTACAATCACGTACCTTTTGTAATTAAACACAACAATGTCGAAAGCCTTTTTAGATATATTCCGGTTAAATTGACGACAGGGCAAAATATCACAATAACAGACTTTACTGATAATGTCCCTCCAGATTTGCAAATTCAACCAGGATCTGAAGAGGAAGCAATAATTGCTGCTAGAATAAGGAAATTGTACTACGGGATCTATGTCCAAATTCAGTATTAAAATTTAGAAAAGTAGATCTGGACCCTCTAAGGTTGAGGTCGAAACTCCTCGCCTCACCAAGATAACTTTTTTTTCTTAAAACTAAGTGTGCATGTACTTAACTTCTCCAGTTCATCTATTGATATTCCTAAATGATAATGCCCTCATGTTTTTATCATTGAAAACTTCTTATCATGCTTGACTGATAGTGATGAATATAAATATGTATGTATATAATGACAAAAGATGTAAGTATTTTGAGATAATTCTGATCAAACCAAAATTATTATTTTGTTGTCCAAAAATAGTTGAAAGAAGTTCTATAAAAATATAGAGCTCATTTTCAAAGTAAAAGCTGTCAGTTACATACTACATTGGTGTACTTATTTTTTACGATAAAATTGTTTGATAACAATAACGATTTATCAACAGATTTTGACTACTACTTGATATATGTAAGAGTACAATTTAAACAACAAGATCACTTGTAAAGACACAATCTTTATCAATAATTATTGATCAATTATTACATGTATTACTCCTATTAGATATAAATACGATAGACACATTATCTTTATTCAAAATTAGTAAAAGGTTTCATTGAATTATCTCCACTTCCCCGAAGATAAAACGCATTTCAGCGCATTCTAAATTACCAGATGATAGAAGAACACTATGAGTGTCATTACGTTTATTTTGCTTGCGTTGTTAGCCTACAGCAATGCTCAAGATTTAGTAGTAAATATTCCGCAAGGTGCTCTTAAAGGTTTTGTAGACATCGACAGAATCGGTAATGAATTTTATAGTTTTATGAATATTCCTTATGCTGTTCCACCGCTTGAGAATCTACGCTTTAGGGTAGATATACTGCTATATACTTTTTTTCTAAAATAAGAAATATATTAAATTTATTTAAAGGCACCAGTACCAGCTACTAGCTGGGAAGGTATAAGGGAAGTTAATAGGGTCGTACCACAATGTGTCCAATGCGGATTTGGTGGCTGTCCAGGAACTGAAGACTGTCTCTATCTGAATGTATACACTCCGCAAGTAAGATTTACTTTTCCATTGGGACCAGCATATCAATAACTTTTAATAGCGTTAGTAACCCCAAAATATTAATTTTAGTTTCCTGATGCGAATAACACTCTTAAACCCGTTATGATTGATATTCACGGTGGAGCATTCACTGGAGGAAGCGCTGGAGATGGACCACACCACTTAATAACAAAAGATGTTATTGTTGTAACTATAAATTACAGAGTAGGCATTTTTGGTAATTATGGACATTGTTTTAACCATTAACAGAGTCAATAATATTAATTTCTTTGCCAGGTTCCTTCAGTGTAGACGATCCAGAATTGGGAGTTCCCGGAAATGCTGGTATGAAAGATCAATCCTTAGCCATTAAATGGGTTCGCGATAATATTAGATACTTTGGAGGAGACCAGGATAATATAATGATATTCGGTGATAGTGCTGGTGCGGCAAGCGTTCATCTTCAGGTTTTATCGCCCATGAGCAAAGGTGCAAAATGCAACAATTATTTTGCGCGATTTATATAAAATGATAAATTTTCAGGATTATTCCAGAAGGCTTTGTGCCAAAGTGGAGTCGCGTTGTTTGATTTGATGAATGGAGTCAGAAATAATGGCATCTTAATGGCGCAGCAATTAGGAATTCAAACAGAAAACCTTCCGGAAATGTTAAACTCTCTCCAGCAAGTACCAGCATTTGAAATATTTTTAGCCGAGCAAGCTCTTACAGGCGAATTTCCTTTGATTAGTACACCTTTAGTCGAAATAGAGTCGAATGAACCGGCTTTCCTTCCAGACGAAATTCTTACTCTAATTCAAACTGGAAATTACAACCACGTTCCTTTCGTAATTGGTCACAACAATGCCGAAGGACTCTTCATACATATTCCGGTTAAATTGATGACAGGGCAAAATATTACCATAACAGACTTTACTGGTTATATCCCTCCAGATTTGCAAATTCAACCAGGATCTGAAGAAGAAGCAATAATCGCTGCAAGAATAAGGGAGTTCTACTACGGAGACACTGAACCCAGTCCTAGTGATATTACGCAAGCTATTCAGCTTATAACGGATTACACTTTCGCTTTTCCGTCTTATAGAGCTGCGAAAGAACATTTTAAGACAGCCCAGTATCCTGTATACTTCTACTATTTCAGCTCGGATACGTTGCTAAATATCTTCAAACGCGTTGAAGAAGTCGCAGCAAACTTCCCAGGTATTGCTTTTTCTAATAATGTAATGTAGTTTTGTATTAATTTAATTTTTATAGGTGCCTCTCACACCGATGAAAAAGCATACTTGTTTAGATTTGGTCACACACCAGATATACAACCCGAAAGTGTTGAAGAACAAGCACTGGAACGACTAGTGACACTGTGGACAAATTTTGCTAAATATAGTACCCCAACTACTGCGAATGATGACATTGCGTGGGAACCAATTGCTGACGATACGTTTAAATTTCTTCACTTTGATACATATCAATCTACTTTGAGAACAGGGGCACCACAACCTGCAAATATGGCGTTCTGGGAGCAGCTATATGATGACTTCTTTCCAGGAAAAATATAATTACTTATAACGTTTAAAACTGTTTACAATAAGATCGTTTTATTACATATTGTTATCAAATTTTTAGATTAAAAATTTCCTAGTTGATATCACTTGATGTAATCATAATTTATGTCAGTTTTTTGTCCAGATATAATGGACAATAGTACTCTACATTAATAGTAATCGATTAAAGATTTGCTAATGCAAAATATTTTTCTTATAGGATTCAAAATTATACTGTCGAATAATGATATGTGGTCGATAATAATCAATTTACGCTGAGTTTAACTGAGACGATATGATATAAAATATTTTATTGACATTTAAGACATCAGTTGTCCGGACCATATCATGAAGTACCTAACGTTCGTATTAGCAGTGGGGGTGTTCACGCATTGCAATGCTCAAGACCTGATAGTCAATATTCCGCAAGGTGCCTTGAGAGCTTCCGTAGATATCGACAGGGTTGGAAATGAATTTTACAAATTCATGAATATCCCCTACGGTCTGCCACCAGTTGGAAATCTTCGTTTCAGGGTTAGTACGTATAATCTCTTCCGATAACTATATACTAAATAAGAGTTTATCTGAAGGCTCCTGTGGCAGCTGAAGGTTGGGAAGGAATTAGAGAGGTTAACAATGAAATACCGATCTGTTTTCAATGTGGTTATGCTGGATGTCCAGGATCTGAAGATTGTTTGTATCTTCATGTTTATACACCAGAGGTAGATATTATTTTTTCGCTTGACATCATTCATACATACATTATATAAAACTGTTAGTATTAGAATTAGAATTAAATCAACGTAGTCGTAAATTACCAATTCTAGTTTCCAACGGAAAATACAACTTTGAAGCCTGTTATGGTCTTTATTCCTGGTGGAGGTTTCACTGACGGCGGACCATTCGAAGGAGCACAACATTTAATCACACAAGACATCATTCTTGTAACAATAAGTTATAGATTAGGAATATTTGGTATTTATTATAAATCATTGCAATAATTGAACCTGCATTATTTCAATTCTCGCAAAGGTTCGTTCAGTATTGATGACCCTGAATTAGGTGTACCAGGAAATGCTGCAATGAAGGATCAAACCTTAGCTATCAAGTGGGTTCACGACAACATTGAGTACTTTAGAGGCGATTCCAATAATATTATGGTATTTGGGGATAGTGCTGCTGGCGCGAGTGTCCATCTTCAAGTTCTGTCACCAATGACTAAAGGTATGACAAAAATAATTTTTAAACGAATTTTTCGTAGTTATTTTTTTTTTTTTTCATTTTAGGATTATTCCATAAAGCACTATGTGAAAGCGGTGTGGCGCTGTTTGATTTAATGAATGGCGTGAGAAATAATGGTATTCTAGTTGCGCAACAATTGGGTATTCAAACTGACAATTTATCAGAAATGTTAAACTCACTGCAGCAAGCTTCTCCTTGGGAAATATTCATAGCACAACAAGTAAATAGTATTGTTTGTACATTTTTATTGCAACAAAATACATGTCGATTATTCTTTTTCTCCAGATACTTACTGCAGACTATCCAGTAATTAGCACGCCTTTAGTAGAAATCGAATCCAACGAACCAGCTTTCCTTCCGGAAGAAGTTATTACATTAATTCAAACGGGAAATTATAATCACATGCCTTTTGTAATCGGTCACAATAACGCTGAAGGACTTTTCAGGCATATACCTATTAAACTGATGACAGGACAAAATATTACCATTACAGATTTTACTAATTTTATTCCTCCGGATTTGCAAATTCAGCCGGGATCTGAAGAAGAAACGATAATCGCTAACAGAATAAGAGAGTTTTATTATGGTGATACCGAACCAAGCCCTAGCGACATTACCCAGGCTATACAACTTATTACTGACTTTACATTTGCTTACCCATCGTATAGAGCAGCCGTAGAACATGCTAGAACAGCACAGTATCCCGTATACTTTTATTATTTCACAGCAGATACTTTACTAAACATATTCAAGCGAACGGAAGAAGTCGCTGCTAATTTCCCAGGTAATTTTTTCTTTTTGCCCTTTTTTATTCTGTCAACTAATATCACAACTGTAGGTGCGTCCCACTCAGATGAAAAGGGATATCTATTTAGGTATGATAATACACCACAAATTGAAACTGGGGGCGTCGAAGAACAAGCGCTAGAACGGCTGGTTACTCTCTGGACGAATTTTGCAAAATACAGCACCCCTACTTCGCAAAATGATGAAGTATCATGGGACCCAATCACTACAGACACATTCAACTTTCTTCATATCGATACAGATCGATCTAGTTTGAAAACAGGCGCCCCTCAACCGGCAAATATGGAATTTTGGCAACAGCTCTATGACGATTTTTTTCCGACTGGATAATATTATTGCAAAAAGAAATATTTAATAAATTTATTTTGCGTCATTAAAACAAAACAATTTAGCATTATAATAAAAATATAAATTATATAATAAGAACAAAGTTTGAATTTGAAATCTTCAATGTGAAAGCTATCAGTGTTATCAATCATATCATATTACAATTTGATGGATAGATATTGATACCAAATTTTATTTATCATCATACATTAACTGTTGCCCCCCATTAATTGAAATAAAAATACTTAAATCATAAGAATAATAATAGATATTTGATGATCAATCAGTATCGGTCAATTACTATATTATCAACAACATAATACACGGTTTATAAACGTCAGCTGCATTACATCTTTATCGGTAATCTCGAACATCTCCACTTCAACTAAAATTAACTGATATAAAGCACTCTGGTACTTCTCTTTACAAGTGAGATAGCTATTTTCAAATGAATCCGTATAGAATCGCCATTTACAAATAATAATAAAAGTAATAGTTGTTTATTGTCCAACTGTATACACCTAATAACAGAAAAATAAACATAAAATACTAAGGAACCGTGTTACATATAGTGGAAAATGCTTGTGTAACAAATAAGAAATTTTCAAATGTGATACATGGAAAAATTCATTAGTAAGTTGGCTCATGGAATTAGTAGTGTGAATTTTGACACAAATCGATTGATCGCTGCAATCAATTAATTCACTTACTAATTTCCACGCAAGTACATATTACATAATGCTTTTGTGTGCTCTCAGCAAGAGGTTGGAGATTTCAATGTACTTGCAGAAATTGGTATTCAATTCGCTTAGAGCGATATTGTTCATCAAATTAAGAAAACAAATATTTCAAAAAAAGGCGTTGAATTCTTTCAATACATACTTGGCATATGTGTATAACTAGTATATGTAGTTTTATGACCTTTATGGAATTAACTTATGTTGCTGATACTTGCTGATACTACAGTGAACAGATAGTAGTAAATACCAGTAATTATTATTATTACATTATTTGGTTCAATATTAAAACACTTATCACATTACACTATATGCATGTATAAGAAATAGTGTAGTACTACTCTGCACTCTTACACACGAGAAAAAGACATGAAGAGAGCTACACAAGGACCTGATACTGTTGTTCTGCTATTTATGTACGACAGGAGCATGCCCGTTCAGCAACGATGTAGTTTTATGAAGCAAATTTGCCAGAAATGCCTTAAAGATATGGAAAGAAAAGAAGTAGACGGAGAAGAAGAAGCAGATAGAAAATATCCTTGATCAGAAATGAATTAACCACGCCAGACATGAAGACCAAAAACTAAATTTGAAACAAAATTGAAACAGATTAGTGGGTAGTCGAAAAGGGAGATCAAATACGAACATAAATGGAGAAGATTTGAGTACCTCTTGTCAACAGATAAACAAACAAAAGTGTAGAATATCTGAAAAAGGCAACCCAAGTATTATTAGGGAATTATGCTTAAACGGTTGGAAGAAGGCAAGATTAAAAGTCCAAGGAAAGAAGCAGCAACCACCCATCACCACCACCATTACAGCATTTCTGAATACAATAATAATTATGTCTTTATGGGACAGCACATAGAAAATAACAAGATATGTATGTATTTAATACATACATGCATATGTATATACAGTGCTATTATTTTACTATGCAATATATCCCTATGTTGCATTTTAAAATAATCGAGTCAAAGCATGATACGATAGGCAACCCATTATACATAGTACCCTAGCGTCAAGAATAATTATTTTTTAGTGTCAATTGAAATACGTCAAATATCCTTTCGCGTATCAAATTGCAGTACTTTTTTAATACCCTTCTGTGTTGTGTAAGGGAAAAATGTAAATGTGTTTAAACTCTAAAAACAGACACAGAGTAGGTCATTTATTGATACATAAGGAATTAAATGATAAATGTTGTTATTATAAGTACTTTTCAAAATGGTCGCCTTCTTGTTCTAAACAATAACCTAAACGATAATAAAAATTTCGTATAGAATTGGTTATTTTATTTGGTGATGCTCTGAGATTATTGCATTCTTTTGTTATTCTGGTTTTCAAATCCTGTGTTGTTAATATTGGTATATGCGTATATACTTTTGATTTGAGGTAACCCCAAATGAAAAAATCATTTGGGGCTAAATCTGGGGACCTTGCTGGCCATCCTATCCATCTTATCTTCCAATCCAGCGATCAGGAAAATTTTCATTTAGGAAGTTCCTTACTTCTGTTCTCCACTGTTGAATGTGGTGGAGCTCCGTCGTGTTGATACCAACAATTTTGTATTGCAAGTTGCCGAATTTCAGGAAGTATTGAGTATCGCAAAAGGCTCAAATAAGCATTAGAATTTAAAATACAATTTATAAAAAAGGCGCCAACCAATTTTTTATTATGCCCAACCAGACATTAACCTTTTCATTATATTGTACGTGTGTACAATTTTGTATATGAAGGTTCCTGTGCGCCCAATATCTGTAAGGATAATTTACAATGACTTTGTAAAAACATAAAATCAGCCATCATACCTATAATTTTGTGAATTAACTTGCCCGTTTAAATAAACGGTAGCTTCATCGGTAAAACAAATTTTGTATAACAAATATTCGTTTTGGTTTAGTAAATCAAACATTTCTTCGCAAAAGTCAGTTCGAGAGATTTTGTCAATGTCAAATAGTTGTTGACGTTTTGCAATTTGTAACACCGACATTATTCAATTTTAAATATATTGCGCACACTTGAGGGTGATATATTAAACTCTGACGCGATAAAATTTAACGATCTAAAAGGATTCTCTTCTACGAAAAAAAAAATGTTTAATTTCATTTCCTCCGTTAACACTGTTTTGGCTCTACACTTTGTTTATGGTCAGCGACACATCCTTCTGCTTTAAATGTATTCAAATTGTCGAACATGCAGGTATTGGTCTATGGGGAAATTCTACAGAAAATAAGTCGCTCACCATTTGTAGACTTTGATGGTTTTGATACCATAAGCACATGTGAATTTTTTCCTCCTTGGGATACATTTGTGAAAGTGTTGTAACTTAGATCGACTTAGATAATGGCACAATAGGAAAAATAATATTTATATTTGACGTATTTCAACTGACACTAAACAATAATTATTATTCTTGACACTAGGGTAGTATGTATAATGGGTTGCCTATAGTATAATGCTTTGACTCGATTACTTTAAAATGCAACATAGGGATATATTGCATATTAAAATAATAGCACTGTATGTACATATTATAAGGCGAAGGTAACTTCCGTAACTTGCGTTTCTACTTATTGTTAGCCTTGAAGATTGACGAGTTACACCTACTTATAATAAAATAAAATAGTGTGCGATATAAAGCTATTAATAACACTATATATGTATAATACTTAGTCAAAAATCTTCAAACGGTACATCAGGTAGTGTGCACCAAACCACTGTTCTAAAAAAAGTACTCTTTTAATTTATTCTTGAATAACATAATTTCAATAATTCCTCGTAGTAAACTATTATAAACAATGTAAATTTAAAAAAGTAAAATAATGCTTAATATAAAGCAGTTCCGTCTAGCGGCGGAGAGATTTTACCGTGAAATCTTGTGCAGAAGTTATGCACATCCGTCCTGTACGAACCCAAAGGTTATTATTTTATGATACAAGCTCAAACATAAAAATTCTTTGATATTCTCCATTTTTAACCATCGTACGGGCAGTAGTTTACCAGAGATACGTTGAAATGCTCGTACACCGTACATGTATCTCTAGAAAAATGTTGTGCCATTTACATATATAAAAAAAAAATACAGCAATACAGTATACAGCAATAAATGTTAACAACAAATGATAAGTAAACTAAATATTACATGTATATATACCTACCCCCAAGTACCATTAACAATAATTACAATTATATGACAGAATATTAGTTGAAGTATTATTGCCAATATATCATTTGCGTAAAAGATAATCAGATAAAAATAAATGAGGCCGTAATTCATACTTAATACGGCCCGGCGATTCATATAGTGTAATTAAGCAGGTAAACAGTACTCTTCTCAAGAGTATTACTACCTGAGGGGCAATAAAAGCATTAAGGATTTAAAAGTTAGTTTCTTGCAATTTGAAAAGCACTATACATATGTATGTATACGAATACAGGTGGCGTACTCTAGCGTAACAGGATATGGAAGAACACAAGAAAACTGAGAAAGATCACAACTCTCAAACAGCATTTTTTTTCATTTAAAATATGACGAATATTTTGAACACAGTCCGTAAACAGTATGTTGTTGATCTCAATGTTGAAAATTTTTGATGGATTACTAACATTAAGTTTTGAAGTAGGTAATCCAAATCGCTATTAATTGTTATCGCTCTATCTTTCCAGTCGGCAGCTTTAGATGAGTAGTAGAGCTGGGAATAATTTTGTTGGACACATTTTGTTGGAGGCACTTTTGGCGATCTTAAAAATTGTTTTTAACATGTTTAATATTTAAATAATACGCTAAGCTTACAGCGATTTATTACAATAAAGTATTTTGGTGTTCTTTTTCTTATAGAGTAAGTTAGCTACCTATTTCTAAATAATTTGAAGTTAATTAGAAAAGATTTATAAATAATATTTCAACTAATATCGGAATATATTGCGCGGACACATCCTTCAGACCCTCTCATCAATGTCAAACCTAAAATTACCTCCGTAAATTCTATTTCAACCGCGGCTATAACATTAGAAGCAATACCTAAAAAGCCAATAGTTTAGAAAACTAATCCTACTATTGTAGCAACCACATCTGCTCTATCAAATGCCCTTACATATCTGTAGTACAATTCCCATTTATTGGAATAGGAGCGACACAATAAATATTTTTCATAAACCAATAACTATAGTTTCACAAATTCTACAGAATCAAACTCACACAAATTCCCTAATTCTCCCGGTAGAGGTTCCATTCGATAACAACTCATCTAATACATATGTT
>ML218930.1:18585-56500 GCA_004785975.1 Popillia japonica
TTAGTTACCAGTTTCGTATTAAAGGTCATATATAAAACCCGACTGAGTAGGTGATAACACCCCACAAAATAATTATTCAACTGTGAATCCAGAATTATTTTTAGAATTTTAAATAGAACAGGTAATAGATAAATGGGTCTTAGAGCATGGTTATTCTGGGGATATTTGATCTCCGATCTGTTTAGCCGATACCACTAACGACAATGGAGTGTGCTGCGAAAATTTAGGGAAAGGTGAAGATAAAGAAGAAGAAAGGAATGGAACGTAAAAAGCAATCTTCATATTCCTAAAGTACAACGTACACAGGCTTCATACTGCATTCAATTTCTTTCCATATGACCATAGACATATACATAAGTCTACACTTGTCTCAATCGAAGGCCAGATTTTATATCGAGTTGGTTCTAAATATGAAATCATGTGCTCAATGCTCAATCAATGCTCCAATTTTGGGACCTACTTCGCTAAGATAAAATACTTCTAAAGCAATTTCAAGAATTTAGCTTAATAAAGCAAGAAGAGTAGAAAATATCAGATACACATACATCCATTGATACACATCAATATTTTTATCTACGATTATAGATAATATTAGTTTTCAGATCACACTACCGGAACAATGCAAGCTTCATTTAGCTATCGTAACGCGATCCTTGAACGTGCAAACGTAACGTAAAATAATAGTTTGGTATACTGCAGCTGTTTTCGCAATTACACTAACCCCCGTCATCTCCGGCGCCCTCTACCGTTCTTTATTACACTCGGATCGTCATAATGGCCGCTGTATCTTCCACCATCGTGAAACTGCTTTTCGCGTCTTCTAATACGGTCTTGCCACCCGGTGACCTACGTGCGGAATATTTCATACGTTATACGGTTTCTGCCGATTACTTACTTCTTTCTTTTAGCGGAAAACTAAGATGGTGTGCGCGCGGAGATATATTAGAACATTTTTAATACCTATACGTGACTATATCCTTACCTTGCAGTTTACACTTGAGGTAGGATATCTCGCTAAATTGAACGTCTGGGGTCTGGGATGTCATAGTTTTAAAGGTAGTTTCAGGGAATTCACACGATTTTATTGGGAATTATAATAAATCTTTCTTAAACGAATTTTTACTCGCTATATCTAAAAAATTGCTAATCTATACTTTCCCGGTTAGAATTATAATGAATTTCGAATTAGAAATAAAAAAATCTGACACAAATATGACAGAAAATGGAATATATTTCGAGAAGCCGCAAGAAATCACTTTAAACTAGAGTATAGTATACCTATTGTCTATTTTTTGAAGGATCTTGTAGGAAGGAAAATTGTCAAGATGCTGTTCTGGGGTCGTTTCCCCCACGAACTAATTTGCGGTGTCTAATTTGAGAGACTTTGTAAAACCCTTCTGGCCCTACTTCTTCCCACCCTCGTACATCTGAATGTAAACTCTTCACACAGCGTTTCGTTTTAAAATTATGCACACCACAGACGGTTGTCGCTTCCCTCTACGATGTCACAGCGACCCTTTGACTGGTACAGTGATTACGTTCGTTTTAAATTAGAAAGTAATAACATTATTACTCATTTCGTTCCTCGAAATGACATCGTATAATAATGAAAATCTAATGCGCGAAATGTACACAAATAATTTATAGTCCCTGATATGATAACGAGGGCGCCGCTTTACGACTTTGCAGTATTCAATTCTCAATTACAAAAGAATGAAGCTCAGCGCAATAAGGAAATTGGATCACAACCTCATTCGAGACCTACCCGTTCCCTCTACCCCCACAGAGCTTGATTTTCCAGGACAGACAACTCAGATAATTAGGTTGCAGTTGAAGACGAGATGTCGCCGTCATTATTGGCGACTGCTTGCAATCGCGAGGCACTTACTTCTGCAGCTCTCCATCGCACCTAATTACAATGTCAACACGTATGGTTGCGGAGAAGCGTAATTGATGTAATGTAATAATACCCTCGTTTTACGAGTAAATATTATTAACACAAATAAAAATGTACTTACATAATTATACTGAGGTTAGTAATTAAGGAAATGCATATTTGAGACTGCAGATTTAGATTACATATGTATGTACTATATAAGACAAAAGTCTTTCAACTTTTGAAAGAAACATAAATAAAGAGAGAAAGGTATGTATCGTCAGTGGACTGTGCGATCATAATACAAGCACTTGACTGAATGATGGCGCGTATTATTAGATCATAAAAAAATAAAGAAATCAAATAAACTAAAGAAGGAAAAAAGGCAGGCAAAAAATTCTATTGTGTGTACGGCTTACATATACAAATGTATATATTAGCATAGCGTCAGGGTGTGTTGGTGGGTGCAAGAAGTGCAGACTTCTTTGCTACCATATACATAAGTTTTATAAGTGGCTTCTCCTTGCCAACTATGTTAAAGGACCAGTTATTGTTCTTGGTATAATGCGTTTACAACAAGGTAAATAAGTGAGCCATTAAATGAATCGGTAAGTATGTAGTCATTTTTTTTCAAATATAGCAAAATTAAATAACGCTTGATTGTCGTTCAGTAAATAATGTGGAGACATTATCATTTAGATAACATAGTTCTTAGATACCTTGTGGTTTAGAACTATTTTTATAAGATGCATTGCAATAAAGTACATTCATATAATGTTTAACCATAGTATTTTTTTAAGTTAGTAGTCTACTATATCACAGTGGATTAGTCGCTTCCAAAACCAAGGCAATTTCGTCGTAAAACCAAAACCTGGCGTATCAAAGAAGGTTTCATTAGAAGATTCTCATCTTTTTAATAGAAGAAAATCTTTTCCTTAGTACTCCAAAATTAGCACAAACCAATTTATCGGTGGGCCCGCGAATAGTAATAAGCAACGCAGTAGAAGATGTAGGAGACCTGCACATGTTCTGGATCTTACTGAATATCACGCTCAAAAACGTTTGGAATTTGCAGTCCAGCACTTGTACTTTCATTGGGAGAATGTGGTTCTTTCGGATGAAAAAACCTTCCGATCTGATCAAGTTAGCACAAAAAAGTATACAGACTAGGTTTCACAAAATAAATATCGTCAAGAAAAAAACTAGTGGATGAATAACTGGGCGTGGATGTCGAGTCATCAGCCAGGAAATTTTATCCCGATAAATGGGCGAATGATTGCCCAAGTTCACATTAGCTTGCTAGAGGATTACATCTTCCCATTGATGGGCGTATTGTCCTCGTTCAGGATAATAGCCCAATTTATTCTACGTCTTCAGTAAAGCGATGGTTCGAAGAGAACTAGGCGGTGATAGTTATAGATTGGCCATCCAACTCCCCAGACTTAAATCCTATAGAGAATGTATATAAGGATATATAGATCGACGTTGGAATGACATGGTGCATAACCGAAATCTTCGCAACGGCAATTCATCTCGGCAACAGTGTGAAGACGTGTGGCAACAAATTTCTCCTAACTTTTGTCAACAATTAGTTAATTCAATGGCTAGAAGATTAGAAAGGAGTGATACTTAATGGAGGCTATCATACCAAATGCTAACAAAATTATCAAAATCTTGTCACAAACTTTGACAATTTTGCAATGTCGTTGGGTTGTTTTCCTGTTTTCTCAATGTAGTTCAGATTTTGTTATATTATTGTGTGGAGTAACATATTTATGTTAAGTTTTATGATAGATAATATTATTTGGTCTTATTATTATTATACTTAATAAATTTTGGCATGGAATCATAAAAAATCATTTATATCCCAAAATCTTTCGACTTTAATACAAGCTTTATATTACATGTAGGCTGGCATTTTACTAAATATTACAAAAATTTATCTAGTTAATTAATTTATGTGTTTACTAAAACACGAACCCATAAACTATATTATTGGAAAGTAACTATGTAACAATGCTAAAACTTTAAAATCCGAACGATCTATTCAATAGGTTTTTTGCCTGTTATTTCATTGGTCTGTTTTCTTAACCCTAAGGATACGCACCACCAGTCAGACAAGTGCTTATATTATGATCGTACAGTTCACTGATGGTAAGTACCTTCCCCTCTTAACGTTCCTCTCTAAATTTGATGCAAGACTTTTGTCCTATATAGTACATACATATACTGGATATATTTGAAATAAAAGTAAAAAATAATAAGAATGGTAAGATATAATTATGTAGAATATAAATCCAAAAATTTTTTGTTCAATTACGACGCGAATGCCAAAATTAAAATAATTTAATAATTATAAATTGTAATATGCGCCGCCTATGCTTACGCATCGATCAAAGTAAGACATCGCAAACACAGCTGTCGATGTGATAAAAACTACGAAATACCGTTGATGTGTCAGTTTTTTTTAAATAGCTTTGAATAAAGAGTTCTATAATATCAATGTCATTACCTATGAAAATACTATCGGAGACTAATTAATAAAGGAACTTTTATTTTAAAATTTTAAAAATCGTAGTCGTATTTTCCTTTCTATTAAAGAATTGTTGGTTCCATGTCCGCAACATCTACATTCATTCAACATTCGAAACAGACTGACTCTGATTGTGCGCTGCACTATGTTAAATATCGCCTATCGCTCTGCGCTAGCTATATTTGTTAAACACAGTGGCGCGACGAATATTTTATAAATATCTTTGTATTTTTTTTTCTGGCGTCTGGGAAGGAATTTGCGCAAAATATTTTGGATTTAAGTTTAATAAAATAATAACTTTCCATTTTTCATAGTCATTACTTTTATTTCAAATACACCCTGTATATGAGTAATTCGACTGCCTTTGTCTTTAATACATTGCCAAAACTCTTGCTAAGAATTGAATTAATTTTATTCTTCAAAATAACTGCACAAAAAGAAATCAAGGTTAGGTAAGTTCCGTAATCTAAATGGAAATACGATAAAGCTCCTCCTACCAATCTAGCTATTGGGAACCTTCCGTCTAAAACCCTCTCAGTGATATTACAAAGTGAGGGGGTGCACTATCTTGTTGAACTATAAAGTGATCTTCAACACAACGAGCAGGGGTGCCTAAATAAACACTCAGATTTTGTGAAGTTTGAGTATAGACTGTAAGAAATGTTTTGACATTTAGTTATGTTATTGTCATAATATAATATTTGCCCCAGTCTATAGACGTTTAGATGTGTGTATTTGCCTATACAATGTATTAGTTTTAAATATAAAATTCTGCTACTAAAGTTATAACCGAGATACCACTTATGCCACAATGTGAAACAGTGTCCAAGTTAGTAGCTTTTCATTTCTTGTTTTCACAAATATGTAATTTGTTGTGTAGATGTGTAATAATTTAACAAGCAATTTTACTGAAAAAAATTAGAGTGTAACAACTTAAATCGTTAACTTTTTCTACTACGTTCATTGAACGATTTGTAGCATGGCCAAGCCACCGATCCTAGAAGGATAGATTCAATTATGTTTGTTTGATTAGCATTAATTTTTGCCGGTTGTCCAAAACTATCAGCCGTCTAAAGAGACAGAAATTCACATTTTCTTGCAATAGCTTATTAAAACAACCGAGGTAAAAGCTGAAAGACCTAAGAAAAACAATCCAAAGAGAAAAAGGTGTAGCTTTAAGGTTTTTTTCTATTGAAAGATTTCCTTAAAGGAAGAGTATAGGCAAAGTATAATTTCCAGTCCAAAAGGTGGTCGTACTAACGGCAGATTTTTTTTACTATAGGCCAGGCTATGTATGTATGTACATACTTATATCGATATTTTTACGCAAACAAGACACGTTATCCAGGAAAGAAAATCGAGTAGGTACATACCTAAAATTATAAATTGTAACTAGAATATCTTAAAGAACATTTCTGCTTTTGGGCAGCCTCAGGTCGATATTTGTATCAAATACCAAAAGTTATCGGCTAGAATTTACGTATCCTCTGCAGAAAACAAAGCAAAAATAAATCAGCTGCTGCATATTCCTATTCAAAGTGTGACAGCTCAGTTTGTATTATCTCGGTCTACACGACTTAACAACAGCAAACACCAAATCTATACACAGATATGAAGCAAAAGAAGAAGTGAATAAACATTAGTTAAGAACACTGTCCATAAATGATACCGGTTTTCAGATGGTAGGCAAAAACAAATCCTTAATACACTAATATTTTTGTGTTCCTGTAGGTATTGGTCGATTTGATAATATTGTGGACTATTTACTAATAAGAGGGCATTTTTTTTCTTCAACAGTTTTACTCCTATTGAAAAGAAGTTAAAAACTATGATGAAATACGAAAATATGACGAAACTCCAAAATTTGGTGTTGATACGCTCATTTCTGAAAAGACCTTAGCCTGCTCTTCATGATTGATGCTCCCATGATAAGGTTCCGCAACAAAACGGCAAGAGTGCTAAAGGTTTTATGTAAAAAATCTAGACTTTGAAGTGGTAATGGTATACAATAATCGAATGCCAAAATCGTGGAATAGAGGTCTTCCGCGATGGCTGGAAAAGTATCCAGAGGTGAATACACAAAACAAACACTCAATATGAAATTACGTAATATTCCAAAGGAAAACCTAAGTCAAACGATAGTTCTAGCATATTAAATCTAGATAAAAAGGAGCTACCAGAGTAAAGAATCTAAAAAAAAACAAAATGAGAGCGGTCAAACATCTGAACAATTCCGTTAGACATTAATGTAAAAAGCTAGTAGCTATATGTGACATCATAACTGCATTAGGAACTTTGATCCCGTCTGTTTCAATATTTCCTTGCAAATATTTCGAACTAATTGGAATGTAATAAGTTCTGGATCATCAGAACTACATCGATAGTCTGAAGAGCCAAGTTTGAAGGTCACTGTAGTTGTGATTCGTAGATTCTGAACAATATGAGGATTCGACAAACAATCTACATATAATATTATTACATACATGTATCTGCATGAACGAAGCATACTACAAAGCATTTTCTGCAGCCACTACAAGTTCTATATTTCATAAAGCACGGGATAGTGTAATTTAATCCTGACATATTCACAGATGCTGGAGACGATTTAATTTCAGTGACCCTTATTGAAGTCTTACTACCACTATCGCTATTGATTATGATTAAATCGCCTATATAATAGGCTGATGCCTCTTCGAAAAGTGACATTTTCAGGTACTGCCGCAGTGATATGTAGGTTAACGCAAATGCCGCAGCATACATTTCCAGATGCTGCTCGTAATAATGCCAACAAAATAGTTCCTCCTTATAGACAATCTGCTTTAATCCAGTATCTTCAATGTAAAACATGGAACCATCTTAATTGTTGCGTGCCCTTTACGAAAATTGCACTAGAAATGCAAAGGTCAGCGTATAATTTTCCATATTTAGAGCTCCCTAGAGTGCAATTCCCATAGAAAAATGTGTCTGGGCTGTCACGTGGACGTTGGCGCTTTGAATTTACTTTGCATATCATATGTAACAACTTTAAAAACTTCAACTAGGATTTATTATAGCTTCCGTACGCTTGTATCTGTACAAAACTTAAAGAAGGGACCGGAACAATGCGGCGCTAACGTGAATGTTATCCTAAGAACTACTCTGACAGTAAATGAATGTAATGGTGCTGGAAAACAGGACAATAATTACCACAATATATCGTGCATCGTATCTCCGTGCTAGGTAGTGTACGCAGACCACGGAAATCAAATACTAATTGCGTGTCTGATATTTGATAATTGCGTTTCAATAAAACACAGTTGCACGATCCATTTATAGCATTCTCTCGAGTCAATAGGCTGGCGGTAATTGCTACGCGTTTTTTCCGCAGTGTTCAAGTAATGGCGATTCGAATCCCCTAAATTGTCATCGCTAAATGTTGCACCAAAACGTAATTGTGTAAAGTTAGAATTTGCCAGATCAGTAGGTATTGTTACGTTTCAAAATTATCCTAAAATGATTACGGCGATCTATTTTTTTAGTGGTAGTATGCTCAAAATGCCAAATCAATTACAAACAGAATGAAGTACGCGGATAGAATTAGATATCAATAATTTAAAGTTAAGTTGCAAAATTTATTAATTTTCTAGTCTCATATAGAAGAAAATTTCGTTCTTCAATATCATGTCATTCAATACATTAAGACTAAAGATTACATTAAATTTTAAAACAATATTAAAAAAAAACTGGAAGGGAGAAATATATGCATGTATACAGATGTATTCAGCCTAAATATGAACCAGTGTTGTAGCTAGCGAATGATGTCTAATACATTTCTTATTGTTACCCAAGAAAAATCGTTGAAGTATAAAAATTTTACTCATAACGTTGCCTAATTTGCTAAATGGGAAACACTCCGTCCTAATAAGAGAACGTTATTGTACTCCATTTGAAGAAGAATACTTCGGAGGAGATCTTATTAGCAGCAATTGAATAAATATTAGCACAAAAATTAACAATGAAACCTCCGTTGTAAATTACACAACAGAAAAGACAAACTACTAACTGTCAAAATAATTAAAACTGTGAAATATTTCTAGCGCAGTTAAAAATTACGATGGCACTTTTCTGCATAAGTCATCGGCAGTGGCTTCAATCTCGTCTAGGATACAATTTTTTACAAAAACAAACTTGATGACGCGTTATTAGTAGCTTAAGTTTTAGAATAGTCCTACTAAAAATCGTTTAAAATTAGGGCTTCTTTTTGGTCAGCTCATATCGTCTTTTCTTCATAGAAATTGATCTTGAAACAATGCTCTTACAACTTGTAACATAGTATTATGTAGCAAGTATAGGTTAGAGCCATATAATAAGGAATGATTCTCCCTCCAATTTGGATTCCAATAAAGAATATCTTTCTTGTCGAAGTAACAGTGAGCATAAAAATATGTATCAAAGAAGAAAACTCTGTCAAACTCAGTAAATACTTCCAATACCTTATAGATTAATCAGTTAATTTTAATTCTTCTACTTTAGTTTTAAAAGGTCTTTACGAGGTATGTAAAAAGCAGTGAGCCTATGAATCTGCAAAATCAACACTTGTTTTGCAATGATCGGGGTTGTACTTCTGCACCACGAAATCAATCGATGCTTTGATTTGTGGGTACAGTTCGTGAGAGCCTAGGATACATATATTTATAGTCGAACAGCTTTTGTTCAATTTCTATATCCAAGACTTGACTAAAAGCATCGAATTTTCGTGGTGGCGATGACTTCAAAAAGTACTATCGACGGACGAATCTAAATTCGAAGTATTTGGACAAAGCAGACGAATTCTTATGTGGCTTTCAAAGATCGAAAAATTGCTACCCAATTGTGTTCTTCCACCTATTAAACAAGAATTATTGCAATTGTTTGAGGTTCCAATTGTTACGGCGGAACAGGATATCTACGAAAAAGTGAAAGGACTACAAGAAAAGAAACCTGGATAATGATCCGACACATGCAGCTGCAATATGCAGAAATTATTTAAATGAGCTAAAGCAAAGAAATATCCTGGCGTCAAAATGATAGTAGTAGTGTGATGACAGGTCATTGTAGACTAAATAGCCATATGTATAACGTAGGCTTAGCGGAAGATGCTACTTGCAGGTTCTGCAAGGAGGAGGAAGAAACCTTCGTCCATGTGCTGTGCCATTGCGAAGGCCTGGCAGGAACAAGATTTCTAATGCTAGGCACAGCGAATCCCACAGCGCACAGCTATACTGAGGAGCCCCTCTTAAAGACGTTACACCTTATAAAGAGGGCAAAGGCACGTGGTGCCAGCCCAACCCCTAATCTAATCTAACTCTGGAGTTAATGATATAGCCGCCAAAAAGTCCATACGTTAACCCCATTGAACTGTTGTGGATTGAATTGGATAGAAGAATCGAAAATACCTTTCCTACATCCACAACAGATCTTGAGAATGATTTGCAAGAACAATGGACCAATACTCGCCACAAAGTTTTGGAAAAATTAGTAAATCAGACGCCTAGAATTGTTCAAGCTGTCCTTCGGGACTAGAAAATTTAGCTATTACTACTGTAGGGGAAGGTGTTGTACCTTTGACCATCAGTCATGTGGTGAAATCTAGCGGCTGTATAGGCAAGCTGCTGATACTATTTTATAGAGCTGTCACCAGAGGACCACTTCATCACGCATGGGAGAATGAAAGCTGTCTTTGCTGGAAGATATTTTATTTTATTCATTTTTGCTACTGAAAAGTAAGTAGTAATTAATTTATTGTTTGTTATAAAATTCATATTTTGCTACAAAGAAAAGTGAAAGTGAGGGGTTGTTATTTGATGTTTATCTTTTAACTTCTCTTGAAGGTTTGAAACTGATATTATAACCTATCTTTTGAGAAAATACATAAAATGGATGGAAGTACTAGTGTTGTACCTTTTCCACTTCCATTTCATGGTGGTGTTCCTTTGACAAGTTTGAAAGTTTAGACAAGTTAGTTGACAAGTTTGAAAGTTTAGTAAAATTAAAACTTCATCTGGTGGTGATAAATATTCGAATATTAGTCTATCTCCGGATAGAACACCGGCCCAGGTTGCATTTTATAAATCATTAAAAACTGAGTTAAATACACGCACGCAAAAGGGCGAACGCAACCTTAGAATTAGATATAGAAATGGTACGCCTAGAATAGTTTCGTCGGAAAACTAAGTTCTCCCGACAGGTGTTTCAACCCCGTAACGTTATATTATCAGACTACGCGGGGTCTAAATTCAAAGACTCATACTTTTTATTCAAACGTTAGTGAGATGTGTTATGACATTGTTTTATTGTCCGAAACTTGGCTGACCGATTCTGTTTTTTCAAGTGAACTATTTCCAGATTATTATGAAGTAATTCGTTGCGACAGAAAGCATTCCTTGGTCAATAGATCTCGTGGCGGTGGTGTTTTAATTGCCATTGCTAGTTCAATTTCCTACTCTTTGATTGATACTACTCACATAACTGAGTTGATACCCATTATCGACTTGATTATATGCAAATGCAAGTCGCGCTCGACCTCTTTTTTAATCGCAGTTGTCTATATTCCTCCATCAACTCCTTCTGATGATCTTGAAGTTTTTTTCAGTGCTTTAGAGACACATCTACTCAATGAAAAATTTATTTTAGTCGGTGATTTTAATTTACCCAATTTAACCTATATGGATAACTTCCAATCTCATAAATGTCAATCACTCACTCATTTTATGAGTTTAATGGAGATACAACAATATAATAATGTTAAAAATGTATATGGGCGAACTCTTGATTTGATTCTTTCCAATTCTGATTGTAATATTGTGGTTACGCGCTCGGATTTGCCAATGGTTCCGGAGGATCCTTATCACCCTGCTCTTCACACCACCTTTGATTACTCACTCTCATCCATTCCGACACCATTTCCAACTTTACGGTTTCGATATAATTTTCGTAAAGCTAAGTATATCTCACTTTACAATGACTTAAGAGTCGATTGATTGGTCGTTTCTTGTTGGTTATCATGATGTGAATTCTGCATTAAAAGCATTTTATGATGTACTCTATTCGGTTTTGGATAAACATGTGCCTCCTAGAACAGGTTCCGCTTCACAGTATCCGGTCTGGTTCACTAATGAAATTATAAAGAATTTAAAAATTAAGAATAATTATCGTCGTAGGTGGATGTCTACAAAGAATATCTTATTTTTAACTGAATTCAAACGTTTACGATCTCTAACCAAAACTTTGATCTCACAGGCATACAACACTTACATGGCCAATATTGAGGAAAATATTAAATCTAATCCTAGTGAGATGTGGAAGTTTGTCAACGGTAGACGTAAAACTACACGTATCCCCGGAAGGCTTTTTGATAATGACACTGAACTCACTGATCCTCTCGAGATAGTGAATGCATTTGCGAAGTCGTTTTCTGATGCATATCTGCCTAGTCATAACCCCATCTATCCAACCACTTTAACTTATCACCCATCTTTTACATTATCTCTTGTGTCGCAGGATGAGGTTACTCAGTCAATGTCCACTCTTGCTAATAAATTTACAGCTGGTGACGATTTGATACCAAGTTTTCTTGTACGTGACTGTAGATATGTTTTGGCCGGACCATTGACTGCTATCATCAACCTTTCAATTAAAACTCAAACTTATCCTGGTTTGTGGAAACGTGCTATTGTGTGCCCCATTTTTAAGAAAGGTAATAAATCATTGCTGTGTAACTACCGTCCAATCCTGTCAAACTTTAGTAAAGTTTATGAACAACTTCTTTATTCTAGAATATATACCAATATACGTTCTTATCTGTCCCCCGATCAACATGGTTTTATACGTGGACGATCAACATCAACTAATCTGTGCACTATTTCTCAAGTTTTATGCCAAGTTTTAGATAGAGGTGGCCAAGCTGATGTTATTTACACCGATTTTTCGCATGCATTTGACACTATTGATCACGTCGCATTGTTATCAAAGCTTGATTCCTTTGGCTTTTCCCCTTCTGCATTACAACTTATGAAATCATATTTAAGTAACCGTCAGTGCTACGTTTCTTATAACGGTTTTCACTCTAATGAATTTATTGCTAACTCAGGTGTGCCACAGGGATCCAACCTTGGTCCTCTACTCTTTATACTCTTTATTAATGATTTATTAAATAATATCACCTGTCCTGTTTTGGCTTACGCGGATGACTTAAAGATCTATTCGGAAATCTCTGATGCTGATGATACTTCTTCCTTGCAACACAATTTAGATAGAATCGTCCAATGGTGTCGTACTTTTAAATTGCAACTGAACATCAGTAAGTGTTGTTTTGTAAGTTATACGCGTTCTAAGTTTCCGATAGCTTCTCAGTATACCATTGACGGGACCTTCCTTGATCGAAAAGACTCCTTTAGAGACTTAGGAGTGATCTTTGATTCGCAACTAACCTTCAAACAACAGCTTGAGAACGTATGCGCAACTGGTTACAAGATGTTGGGTTTTGTGATGAGAGTAGTAATTTCAACAACCCGGAATTACTTAAAGTATTATATTACACCTACGTTGTTAGTAAATTAGACTATGCTGTCATTGCTTGGTATCCATTTCTCATCCCATCGCTTAATGCTCGACCGCCTACATCGACGGTTTTTGAATTATATGTCATTCGGGGCAGACGGAGTCTATCCTGCAGTTGGAACGAGTCAAGA
Organism: Popillia japonica; assembly: GCA_004785975.1. Lineage (NCBI taxonomy): Eukaryota > Metazoa > Arthropoda > Insecta > Coleoptera > Scarabaeidae > Popillia > Popillia japonica. The sequence goes on from ML218930.1 coordinate 31,703, forward strand.
GGAATTACAGATTCGTCATAAGATGCCTTCACTTGCCGAGAGACGTGACCATCAGTGTGCGAGTTTTACTTGGAAATTGGTTCACAACAAGATAGACTGTGGATTTCTCTTGTCTCGAATGGAGTTCCATGTGCCTAGGCAGAACTCTCGTTACGGGACAACCTTTCGCTTACCGGCTGCGAGGACCAACTTGCTTCAGCGGTCACCAGTTAACGTTATGTGTGGAAGTGCAAATAAATTGTTTGATGACATCTTCTTTCCGGGTAGATTGTCTTAATACTTTCCATTTTGAGTTGTGTTTTTGTTCAATTTTTGTTCAATTTTATACATTCTAGAAAATGTTGTTATTTTGGTTAGCGTTGTTGTTATTATTACTATGGTTATTATTATTACTGTTACTACTGGGATATGTTAAACTTAAAGAGTTCAATGAATTTGAGGACAAAGAACTGGAAAAAGGTGGTTACATTCTAGTTAATATTTCAACAAAGAAAATCTCAAAGCATTTTGTTGCACATGTAATGTCTTTGGAAAATGATACTGCTCGTGTCCAATATCTAAAGAAAACACAAGGAAACAAATTCATTCTAGAGGACCATTCTACATATCATATTGACCTACAGGATGTTGTCGCCAAGCTCCCCAACCCTGCCAAATCAGGTGGATCAGCACGTCAACAAGAATGTTTAAATTATGGAGTAGATTTTTCATCCTACAAAGTAGAATAAGCAATTTTCTAATGTTTATTAAATGAATACTAAGTTCTACTTTCTGTCTCTGGTTTTATATAACAATAAACTTTCATGTAAGATACATATTTGTTTTACTTACCTTTTTTGGTCTGAAATCCATATGCTGGTCAAAGGTACAACAGTATGTTGAACCTTTCACCATTGTGTAACAAATTTTCGTTATTACTAAAAATGGGTTAAAACTTATGAAAAACAAGTAAAAAAATATTAATTCTATAGATGAAAAGGTTAAGTATCATAGTTGATTAGTCTTAAAACAATTTGAATTATCCTGTGTCTTCAAAAATTTTCAAATTAAAGCCTGGTCAAAGGTACAACACCTTCCCCTATATATTATAGAATTACTTTTGTTTACTAAAGTCTATACCGACGAAAATGCTATTTTTCAAATAAAACTTGGCGTTTTATATTTTATTGTTAAGAAATTATAAACTATATTATAAAATACAAAAATAATTTTGTATTTTCTGCGATAAAGCCAGTGTTTGCATCACAGAATATTACTGCGTCTAAAAACAGGTATGTATAAATAATAATTAAGTGTATAGAAATAGCCTATAAATAATGTTCACAATTTATAAAGTAGCTTTTTATTGTCAATATTGTATAGCGCTATAACCGATGCACTATCTGGCCCAGATATACGTGGGATATTTTGCCGGTGTCATTGCGAGAGCCCTCTATTCCATATAGAAATGTGAGGTTATATCGGCAGGTACTGCTGGGCTCCATATAAATCCTATAAAAAACAATAACATCGGAGATACGCGCGCAAAGATCGAGTCCCGATCCCATAAATGTTGGAAACGCTATTCCGATCTACAACCATTCCGATCAGGGTTCATAGAATTAAAATGAGAACGGATTGAATATATTGTTTCCATTCGCTTTGTTGGCGAAACGCGTCTACGTTATGCTGAATAAATACATATGCAAATTTCCACAATTACAATTACATTTTTAAGATACGATATTGAAGATGAAATTGACCAAATATTCTGAAATTTCTCTGCTTGAGGAGCGATGTATAAATACTTCTTACTAGTAACAAATTTCAAGTCAACAAGCTTGGTTAAAAATAAAAATTTACATTTTTACTCAATATAAATTTCTGGCGCAATTGCAACTTACATCTTAGTAACGAAATCGAGTTTGGCAGAATTCGGACCGAAAGTTCGCAAGACGGTTAAATTTTAAAAGAACATACAAAAAACAGCAATGGGGGAGACCTATGTAACGGCCTAATCTCCGTAATAAGATAATTCATTTAGAAGAGAAACACCTATTAACCGAGTAACGACGTTCTAAGCGTTGCGAATATTTGCATATTCCGTTGGTTTCCACTGTTCTGCTCTTTTTTCCTTCTTTCCAACCAGTCCGGTATTTCCGGTTCCGGCATTTTCATCTCGTGGAATTTTCGGCGGGGAACGCTTTCATGACCCCTGTAACCCATCTTCTTCCATACTGTAATAACTCGCAGATGGTCGTATATCCCTCTGGTCCGGGCGAGTAATTAATCTTGGAGATATTAAAACCGGTGCAGGCCTGATTATATACCACTGTGTTAATTACATAATTCAAAACAACCGTAAATCTTTTATGTCGAACGGGAAGAGCCGGTCCACGAATTGTTAAATTTCTGCGGGCATGGTTTTTTTCATAAATGAACACAGTGTTCTTCTTCTCCGTTTTTTGTTATAGGTTATACAGGATGATAAATGTTGTAAGTTGCAAGTCGAAGTTATTAGGCAGCATTCCAACTCAAACAATTTCTAACAATGTAAGGTTGAATCATACGAGATTTAAAGTAGTTCTCATCGAAGCATAATACTCAGCTTCGCTTGAATGTAAACGTTACCTATTAGTTTAAGATTTACTATCCAAGGATTTATTGACTAGTAGTGACCAACCTTATAAAAAAATAATGTTTCTAATGGGAAATTTAACAAGAAACAACTTATGTTGGGCTAAGGATGGGTTAGCTTTTTAACTATTATTAGATGCATTCTTTAATTTTCATTCCGTAAAATGTTGGGAGATTCCAAATTTCAATTTATATCTCGAAATTCCATAACCATCAACCTTTAAATGTTTCGAACGATAAAAATAATAATTTAGAATGATATTTAAAAGAGGAAACTGTGTTTGTGCATCGTGAAAGTTGACATTTAAATGCCAAATCTTGCATTCACTAAGGCTTCTAGGAAATAAAGCACTTTTTCCATCATTATCCGGTTCTGTTGGCAAATTAATGTTGTATTGTGTTTCTTTCTGTGTCATTCTATTTTTGAACGAAACTAACTAAGGCTAACTCAGCAAATCACACGTGCAAAATAAATTGGTAGCTTTATTTTATAGTCTATTGTTTTATTCGTTATAAAATTATTTGGGTAACCTCGATTAATCACATGTTAATAAAAAAATTCCAAAGCGGAAAAGTGCAATCAATTTATGTGGGAAAACTAATAAAGTGGAAAAATACTATAATAATAAATAAATAATAAGACTTTGCAAAAAACCGTAGAATAACGGACGACCTCCGTTAAATATTGATAGTTTGAAGAACAAATAAAATGGTGACAAGTTTAGCCTCCATTGATGATAGAAGTATTTAGGACAGTCATTGGAAATCAGGTAAGATAGTTATGTTCAGTACGGGAACAAAATTTGAAGGAAATTTCTTGTTATATAATGATGAAGAATCATTTTTACATTCAGCAAAAAAAACACCAAAGCGTCGAATGCTAACAATGTTCCATTGTCCTCCTCAAAACCATCATAAAATAATCCAAAATCTTGCTGAAATCAATCATTAGACGCGGAAGACCAGTCACTTTTGCGTATTATTATCTGAATTTCTAACAATACAATGTTGTTTATCCTGCAGTTTTGTAAAATAATATTTGGTTTCAGCAAATATTAATAAGCAGTTTTATTTGAATTTTATGCAGTTACACTGTGGATTGGACTACTCGTTTCTGTACGATGGAACAGACTTGTTAGACATTTAACAAAGGCAAAATGTGTAATAATGTCTCAATTCTAAAAATATATTCATCGTATATACAAATAGTATACCTATACCTACGAGTCCCTTCCCATTTCAATTGGCCCAATTATAATTTTTTTTAGTAGGTACTTTATTTTTTTATATTATAGGAAAATGCGATATCTGTATAATATTTTAGATTACTAGTTGATCAAGAGGATAGTTTTAATAATATTCAAAAGAAAAATTCTGACCTAATGGATTTGTTTGATAATTACAGGTAATTAATACAAAAGGGTTCAAATAAAAAATCTTTCATATAGATATGTACATATATATGGAAAGTCACATGGCTTCTGTATCGCAGGCCCCTACAAGGCCCCGAAATGTCAGAAAAAGTAAATTTACTGAAGCTGATAGACGAGCACTAACAATATGAAGAATTGTCGAACGTAATAGACATGCAAATTATTTATAACTAAGTGCTCTCTGGGGTGAAGTTGTTGGAAGGCAAATTTCTAGATCCATGTATCATGGAGAGGTTCGTAAGCTAGGATTTGTCACTTAGAAAGTAAGATATTTTATTATAAAAAAGAGATAAGTTGAATTTGGAAAATTAAGTCTTCTAAAAGATGGTTCTTAATTGACTGCTTTGTTTAAGGAAACGAAAAGCCTCTTTTAACAACACAGCCGAAGAAAAATAGATTAAGATGGTCAAAAGAACATAAATATTGGACAACAGAACAATGGCATGCAGTACAATGGAGCGATGAGGACCGAGTCGAAGCTTTTGTAGGCGATCCTAGAAGTCGAGATATTCGCCGAGAAATAGAAGCTCTCCATTCGAACTGTTTAAAAAGAAAAGTTAAATATCCTGCCTCACTGATGGCCTGGGGTAGCATGTCTTTAAAAGGAATGGGAAACCTTAATTTTATTGAAAGCATAGTGAGTTGATATCCGGACAAGATTTTTTGTTTCAGCAAGACGCGGTTGCATGCCACACTTCTAAAGGAGCTTTAAAGTAGGCGGAAGACGTCAACGTACCACTTAAAATTTGGGATTGGTTTACCACGCAATTTTGCGAAGGGTTAGGATAATACAATGCCACAAAGAATTTTGAGTGTAATAAAAAATAAAATGGTGACTTTTATAGATAGATATTTTTATTCGTACGTAACAAATTATCGTATGTATGTACATGTCAGATAAAATTATAATCAAATAACAAACAGCAAATAACACTTAATGTTAACAAACCCACATCAAACACAAATACAAGTCCACGGCCAGGAAGTCACGCTATTCAGCCACAACACTAGCTATATCACTAATAAATTCCTGTATTTCATAATATGGGTTATCTGTTAAGTAGGTTTTAACTACTTTTTTGAACTTATAACTATATCTGTAAGGTCTTTCCATTTAGAAGGAAGAAGGTTGTATAGTTTTATAGAAATATATCTAAATGAGTTTATATTTTTTGTTAGTCTAAAGTGTGGGTTAGGATATTGTGTGTTCATAGTATTGTATGCCGTTTGGCAGTAATATGAGCTCAAGTTACTCCTGCAATGAATCAGACATTGAAGAATATATTGATTTGTAATTGTTAAAATTCGTAGTTGTTTGAAAAAAGGTCTGCAGGATACTCTATTGTTAATGTTAGAAATTATTCTGATTGCTTTCTTCTGTAAAAGCAGTACCTCTCCACGATGTGTGGACCCTCCCCAGAGGAGCACGCCATAACTCGCAACTGAATGGAAAAGAGCATGATCTGCCATTAGTAAGGCATCGGCGGTAATAACACCTGCCAAGTTCCTTAAGATATATATGACTGTTGACAGACGACCAGCCATGGCACCCACGTGTGCTCCCCATGTCAATTTCCCATCTAAAGTCAGACCAAGACACTTGACTGGCATCCCATTAAATTGATCTGCAGAAGGGTTTAAGTTAACGGCAATATCTTGTGTTTATCTCGCTTCAGACGCAAATTATTACTAGCAAAATACGATTCAGCCTCTTCAAGAGTGTCCGTCGCTAAATTATAAAGTTGCTCTGTCTTTTTATTACTTATCAAGATGGTAGTATGTATCATCCGCATATGCTACATTTTTAAAGTTTATGAATTCGTTGATGTCGTCAACATAGATAATGAAAAGTACCAAAGTAAGGGTTATTGGGGAATCCAGCAAATAAACTCAGTTTAAAGTTTTATTTGCTGGATTCCCCAATAACCCTTACTTTGGTATTGAACTCCAACGGCAAAGACTCCTTGTCTGTTTGATAATAAAGAATGGGTCCCAAAACGGATCCTTGCGGGACACCATACGAATTATGTTTCAGAGTTGATGTTTCATTGTTTTTAACAACATACTGATACCTCTTTTTAATGAAACTTTCTACAGATGATATGTTATGTATTTGTACACACTTTTTTTAATTTGTTCCTATTTTGTATTAAATTATTAGAATCGACGTGTTTCTTTTACTTAACAGAAGCTAAAGGTGTTGTTAAAAAATAACAAAAAACTAGTTTGTGTGGTACTCGTATTTTGTCTGACAGAGGCACGTAAGTATGTAGAAAATCCTAGAGTGGGCCAACTGAAATGGGAATGAGCTCGTATAATCTTGAAATAGAAAGTACAATAGGTAAGTACTATATAAAATACGAGTTGCAGAGAAAAATGCAAATTGCAAAGACAATATTACAAAAAAGTATAGCTCAACAGAATAGTGACAAAGTGTTTCTATATCACTACACGCAACTATAAAAGATATTCTCTGCAGCGATGAAATAACAGTAGTGGTTAGATTCTACATACTCAAATTTCAAGTTTCATTGGCATTGTAAGTGTTGCCAACCGTATTATTTTAAACAGAATATTTTCTATATTTAACAAAAATTTCAATATGTAACTGGAACATTTTAATTTTCAAATTTCAAAGATTTATCCTCAAAATCTCTCCTAGCATCTCCAGCACAGAAATGTAGTAGTTCTCTACTGAATCGTAAGGCCTACCAATTTTGTCAAAATTATAAGAAAGAATAGAAAAAAGACTTCAAACAATAAGATTGTTACTCGTCTTAGAAATTCTGTTAGAAAATATGTAAACGTTAAGATTGTTTGATATGATTGTAACCTGCCATTCTTTTATTTCATTAATCAAATATATCAGACCATTACGTCTGAAATTATTCCTACCGAAATATATATTACTAATTGTATTTAATCAAGTAATTTGTAACAATGCTTCTTTGAAACTACTTCAACTTCAAAACGAAACGCTTTATTCTCAAGTGAATAAAAAGCTTCGCGCAACTCCTTATATAATAAAGTATAATTTTCTTCCGGAAACAAAAGTGAGCTAATTAACTTCTTATCAAACGCAAACATCTCCAGGATAACCTCATACACGATTTTGCCCGGCGCACATGTTTACAAACTCAATTTATCTTAGTCTCTTTATCCAGCTATTTATCGCTAATAAATTACATTTTTTATTTATCCAAGAAATCGATAATGAATATCGAATGCTGAATACCTGAGACTGAACTACTATGTCTTGCAGGCAGGTCGTAGTGAACTGCGTCTGTGGCATTGTTAGAGTCAGCCAGTACTCCCTAGGACATTTACAATTCCGATGCGGTTTCTCCGGCACCTCTGAAACCTATTCCGGCACGGTGCGGTCTACTTCCCCCATCGCACACATGTCCATTCATTTCGAGCCATAATAAATTTATTCGACCTAAATTGTTAGTCAGTTACTCTCGACCATTTTCTACCCTCTCGATTTATACAATATCCATGGAAATGGAATGTTAAAATTATGTCCATTGTTGTGCTTGGGACGTACCTAAATTGCAATGTTTAATAATAATTAAATTACCGGCTAGCTTTAAATGTGTAAGTTAGGTGTTAAGCAACATGAGATGGTTACATAAGAATATAAGATGCCTACGAATAATACCAATATATATATATACACTAGCGACCATAAATGACGGATCACTGGTCTACCGGTATAATTACTCGTTCTATTAATCTGTTTCACTTACCGTAATAAAATAGAAACTGTCCTTTCTTCTCAAAATATTTAAAGAAATTATAACCACATGTAAAAAAGACGCTATTATAACGAAAAACATAACAATTTTATTTAAATTCATTTATGGCCACAACTATTGTTGAAGTATTCTTTCGTAAATATTTATTACTAGTTTGTATTATATTGTTTTTTATACAATTAGGATAGTATTTTGCCCTCTACCATGTACAAAATATTAGTTTACATTTAGAAATTGTACGACAAGGTCGCGAAGCGTGCGTTTATGAATAAAAATTAAAAAAAAAATTATATCACGCCAAAACGTGCCGTAATAACTCTACATAGAGAAAAAAATTTCTTACGACTAATAGCACACAAACTTAAATTAACGTATCGGTGCAAGGAATGGTGAAACGTTATCCGGAACCACAGTACCACGAAAACGTTCCGGAAGACCCCAAGAGACTACACCGAATGAGGTTTTAACAATTACATTGATTTCTAAACGAAACAGACGCCTAACAGCTCCAACAATTCGTGCACAGTTAAATGAAGGCCGCGCAAAACCGGTGTTGCTCACAACAGTGAAGAGGCGGTTAACGAAGCTGGATTGCACGGTCGAATAGCCGCCAGAAAACCATTACTACGGTCGCAAAACCGTATGAAACGATTGGAATGGGCCAAACAGCATAAAGATTGGGACATGAATATGTGGTCAAAGGTACTATAACCGGATGAAAGCAAATTTCAAGTCTTCGGCACTAATCGACGCGCTTTTGTTAGAACAACAATGTGTTGCATCAACTGTTAAGCATGGAGGTGGTTCTGTGCTAGTTTAGGGTTTATTTTCCTTTATGGCATCGGGGATCTGCATCGAATTGAAGGTGTTTTGAAAAAAGAGAATTATTCGTGAGGGATTTTACTTGCAGCAGGACCATGATTCCAAGCATACCTCCCGACTTTGTAAAAACTATTTTGCAAGTAAAAGAAAGAGAAGGTGTCCTCATAAATATGGCTTGGCCGCCGCTATCGCCCGACCTTAATCCCATCGAGTTGTTGTGGGTTGAGTTAGACAGAAATGTATGACACCACTGTCCAACATCCCAGAAGCTACTCTGGGAGCAATTAGTGAATGCCTGGCAAACTATACCAATAGGTATCCTCCAAAAACTAGCCTCATGATTGCCACATATTTGCAAAAAAAAATACAGTCCAGAGGCGGTCACTTTCAAGAATAATAAAATACTCTTCTTTTCGTTCTATGCTTGTAATATAAATATTCTTGTATTTTATAAGAAACAAATGTTTGTTTTATAAAAAAAAATGTTTTTGTTAGAATATATGTTTAGTTTCACAAAAAATGTAGCAGTTTATTGTAATTGTAATAAATTACTTTTATGACATTTAACGTCAGACTACAATCTTATTTGTATCATCAATTACAACTGCAATAGAAATCTTTATGTCTCTTCTTAAAGTAACTGTACTCCCTTCTATGGAAACAGACTCTAGGTCGACCTTAAAGGACTAGTTGAGAGTATACGTGACCAATCCATCAATTTACGTTATAGATCAATTACGAAAGTGCCTACGTAACATACTAGCGCCTTTTTCTTTGACCAAATACGTTTCAATAAAACTTTATTTCTATGAGCAAGTACTTCCTTTTTAAAAACGAGTCACGGAAAGATTAAACCTGTAGATAATATAATTCATCAAAGATATGTCCAGAAGCACTTACATGATTTCAGTGGAATGTACGCCTAATATGTTTGATACGGTAATAACGCCTCTAGTAATTTATGATGCAGAAAGGTAGGTGCACATACGACTATATAACAGTTGCGCTACAGAAAAGCGAAGTTGCATATTCAGTATGATGGGGTTGCTATGTATAAACGTAATTTACTTTATTTCTACATAGTACAATCTGTTTACATGTCGAATTGGATTTTAATTTACTTTAGTTACTCCTGTAACAATTGCCGGCCTAGTCAGGTTACAATTTTTGCTTCGTCCACTTCTCTGACAATGTAATAGTGCTGCAGATATCCGACAAAATTAAGATCCGGATATCCGGATCCAAAACTATCCGGATATCCGAATCCTTGGATCTGGATTCGCTATCCAAAACCTCAGATCCGGATCCACTATCCGAATCTTCGGATTCGGATCCGCTATCAGAAACTTCGGATCCGGATCCGCTATCAGAAACCTCGGATCCGGATCCGCTATCCGAAACCTGGATTGAGCAGAAAGGTTCCACTGCAAACTTTTTTTTTGTTTGGAATTAACCGATTTGTGCTTCATAATTGTTACTTCATAATTCTTATTTATTTAGTAAAACCTTATATTTGTGTTTCTCTTCAGACCAAATACATACCTTTTGTTCCCGATTTTTCATTTTATTTATTTATTTAACATACCAATAAAGTAGTTATTTTCTTCTTAAAACGTTGTACATAGCAATATCTATTAGCTACTTATAATATTAATGAATAATATTGATCTGTTTTAATATTTTACAAAGCAAAATGTTGGAACGTAAAACTTTTCTTTACTATTTTTTTAATGTTAGTGAGAACTCGCGAACAAAATAATCTTATTGATACAAACCTCATAAAGAATGCAAATTTGATGATTTTCAATAGCAGATTCGCATGAGAAGTTTCGGATAGCAGAACCGAATTCGAGGTTTCGGATAGCAAATCCGGATCCGAGGTTTCGGATAGGGGATCCGGATAGTGGATCCGGATAGGGTATCCAGATAGGGGATCCGGATAGTGGATCCGGATAGGGAATCCGGATAGTGGATCCGGATAGCACTCAGATCCGGATATCCGGATAGTAAATTATCCGGATCCGGATAGCAGCTCTACAATGTAATTACATTATATTTTCCAATTTTAAAGTGTTTAACAATTTTTTCTTAATTTTAATACGTCTGTAATAGTCCAAAGTAGCTTTTTAATTACGTTTACCATATTTGTGTTGGCCCCAATACATGTGTAGAAGATTTTAATAATAGTGTACTTAAAATTTTGTACTACAGCCTATGTTTTTGAAAAAGGATGGAAAGCATCCGAAACGTCAAATGCTAAATGGTATTTTAGATCTTTAAAATTCTAAAACCCTAATTCCGTACTTTATAGTTTACGGCGAAAACATTTATACTAGAAAAAAATAACCCTATTCAAGCCCACAACTATGGCCATTATTTTTGCAAAAAAGTAAAACTTCACCAAACCGATGCTTGCTTTGACGTCAATTTTATGGCAAAAAATATATGGATAACTATAGTTATTTAAAAATGTAATTTTTAATCACTTGATAAGTATGTAAATGAAAACTTTCCAACACTACGATCATATTTGCTATATCGAAATTTCAGTAAGTGCAAACTTTTTTTATAAAGGTATTCTATAAAACCTTTTGCTTTAATCTCATCTAGTTACGTTATATTCATATTGATCTCTCTTTTTTAGTAATTTCTTCAGAAATGCAAATTTTGCCGACCCACATATTTAATGTAACCGTCAATCAGAACGATTCACAAAAGCATTAAACCTATGGTGCAAAAGGATATTCGTTAAGTCAATGCAATGACAAGGGAGGAGAAAAACACTCACTCCTATTCTGGTAATTATTAACGCAATGAAAAATACACTTCCGCTAGCAATAGTTTTTCCTCTGTTGCATGTTGAAAACAAAATGTTGGGGTTCGCCGGTGTTCCTGCTGGCCTTACCTAGTATGATAGCAGAGTTGTTTATGAAAGTAACTGAACACCATCACACAGCACACTAAGAAAAAGAGTTAAAAGCATCATTGCTACCGATACATCTGAGAAGGATAAAATAGAAGAAGAAGCAGTCAAAAGAAATGAAGAGAGAATAAAGTAACAAAATACAGAAGTTAACTTTACAGAATTAACATACATGGAAATAAAATTTGATCATAACGAGAAAAGTTCCGAGCTGAAGACGAAACCAGGAACGATCTAGCCTATTCTTGCTCCTATGATATGATATTTCAATAGTAATTTTGAGATTATGTGTGGTAACTATTTGACAAAAACGAAAGAACTACACTGTTTCACATAATTTTTGTTTAATCGCAACGCTTTCGTTTGTTCAGTCCCAAAAAAATAGTTTTAATTTCTGATACATTATGTATACTGGGTGACTTTTTTTATCTTGAAACAACAGAATATCTCTAAAACACTGCATCAAATCAAAAAGAGATCTTCATAAGATTTTGTATTACAAATTTGAATTCTACGCCATCAAGTATGTAGTTTCGTTTGAAACTCTTTTTCGATTTATAACAGATTGCGCTGGAATCCCAAAAGAAAAACCAATTGTCAGAGAAAATAATGAAAACGCGCTATTAGCTGCAGTAGCTAATAATCCGCACACTAGTACTTGAGAAATAGCTCGCAAATCGGGAATTTCTCAGTCCGCTCTCTGCCAAATATTGAAGCTAGGAAATATCCAGTTTCCATGGGTCAAGAACTTCATGGCGATGATTTTCAAAATCGAGTGAAATTTTACCAACGGGCGCTTCAACGAATACAAGATAATCCCAATTTTTTTGCTCAAGTATTATTTTCTGACGAGCCGACATTCACAAATTCGCAACACACATTCGCAAATCAGCACAATCTACATTACTGGAGTATTGAAAATCCCTATTGGTTGCGCATAGTTGAACATCAACATCCTTGAAACGTAAATGTTTGGCGTGGAATAATTGGAAATAAGCCTATTGGTCCATATTTTATCGATGGAAATTTAAATGGTTTAAAATATCGACACATATTGCAGAACACACCTCCAGTGTTACTTGAAGACTTTCCCTTGGACGTACGACAAACAATGCGGTTCCAAAATGATGGTTGTCGAGCACACTGTTCAAGAATTGTACGAGAAGTATTAGATCGAGTTTACAATCGTCAGAGAGGTGGTCCAGTGTTTTGGCCTGCAATATCGCCAGACCTTACTTCAACTGACTTGTATTTGTGGAGCCACTTAAAGTCTGAAGTTTATACAGAAGTGCCAACCACAAGGAAAAACATGATTGAGCAAATCACGAACGCTTCTTCAAGGATTACGTCAGAAACACTTTTGTCTGGCTTTTGAGTATTTTTTCTAGACGTTTACAACCATGTTTTTTTTTGGGATTACAGCGCAAACTGTTGTATACAAAAGCATTCAAAGGCGTACATTTAACTCTCGATTATAGACTTAATTAGTATTATATATAACTTTACAAGGCAAAATGTGTAGCTATTGTAATCAGCCTATAAAGTAGTTTTCAGAAAAACTATTCCTGTTGGTGATTTTATGCAAAGCAGCAGCTCAAATTGCTAGAGAGAAAATTCATGTTTGTTTTGTAACATTTTATTAGAGCAATCTACAAATTGTACAATACACAATAAGTTCGACCTGCTCTTACTAACTTTAGTAATGCTTTCTTGAAGATAGCAATAAATCAACAATATCAAAAGTATTTTAGCCCTGGAAGGGGGCATTACATTACCGTTCCATTGCATTGCCTAAAACATGTAAATTTCATCAGCCCTTTAGTTACAAATTAGCAAATTGCAATAGAGCCTAAATGAAAAGCTATTATAATTTTCAAACTTGTTCATTGTAAACACTCATATACCATTAGAAATAGTGGTTAATTTTATTTATTATGCCCTTAATTCCACAAAATGTGCTATGTCTGATATCCGATATTGTATTCCACAACAACCATAACTAGACAGATTTGGGAATTTGTGGATACGTCTCTGCTATTACCAATACAGAATTGTTGCCGGTAGAAGATAATGTTAATTTAGTTTTACAACGAATCTTATTGCCTTATATTAAGTAAATATCTGCCACTTTCCTCCAATAATTGTGTAATTTTTTACATTATGTGTTTTTTAAGATAATTTTGTACAAAATTAATATTTATTATTTTATATATGATATTGCACTAATTTTATAATTAATACTTTATTTATAAAACGAGAAAATGCGTTTCGTTGATCAATATGTTCATGTGAATTTACTGTACAGTCAGGGCGCGACCCAATGTCTTGCCAGTCCACAGCACGTTTTCTGAATACGAAATAACCCTTTGCCCTTTAAAACCAGTGTGGACGAACGCATTTAGAACCAGAAGGGGATCGATAATAAAACATTTCCTACTTTAAGAAATAACAGGAAAAAAACAAGAAATGCTGTAAAAAAAAGTAAATGAACCGTCATAAAAAAAGAACCTTTCATAACATCGCCCCTTTTCTTCACTTACACACCGGAGGCATACCTGCATATTTTTATTAGTAAATCTTGCATATAAAATTCGTCTTAAGGGGAGAAGAAAAAACAAATTCTGAAATGAACGGCTAGAATCTCGACAAACACTAAAATAAAAAACATATTTGACTACATATAAAACAATTTAGTCGTGTGTAATACGTGAACAAAATAAGTAAAATTGGATTAAGCCGTTGACCGATTAGTATAATACGACATTTCGAATCATTAGGACGAATAAAATCAATAAAAGAGACTTACCTTTAACAAGCTAGCATCCCACGAACAATCAGAATTCCCGAAATAAGTTACCGCAATCAAGACCTTTTTAAATTTTATTTAAAACAACTAAACACTTGACAGCCGCATATACGAAACGAATAATGCAAACTAAATTGCGATAAACTCCCTAGATTCGTTGAGCTCCGGAGACTAGCGCACTGCAGTAACTTCTGAATCACGATGGGACCGGTGTTGGCAAAGAAAATGGCGGTCTATTCAAGAATTAGATGTAAATAAACAAATTTTGTCTAAAAGCCGGGGGTGTATTAGTTTATAAACAATAAAGTTGTGTGTAAAAAATTATGAAACTTTACATTTTTCATTAAAAATGTTTAACAAGATATGCATTAGGATATTAGGATAGTCATAGCATATAAAATATTCAAACGTGTTTTTATGACGTTGTTTTGCTTCGCAAAGAAAAAACTGTTTTGCTGTTATTTTACGATCAAGCTACAACTCGTATTAACATATAGTACATAAGGTTAGTGTAGAATATAAAAAAATACTTTTACAATATTTGAAAATAAATTTTATTTATTTGACATATGTACATAATTTCCATTAAGCTCGCTCCTCTATTTTGTTACCAGGAAGTTAATGACATCATTTTAAATGTTTTAGGAGCAATATATATCGAAATTGCTTATATTTTATTAATAATAGCCCGGTGGCAACATTTCCGAAATTGCGTCAAGTGGTGAAACAATTCGAAACTAATTTAATGCATTTTTTACAGTGCAAATCTAGTGAGCTGGAATCAGAGAATATGTTTCAAACAGGAATAGTGATAAATTAAAATTACGTAAATCAGAAAAACCTTAAACTAATTTTTTGATTTTATAATTTATATATCCTCTGCAAGCCTTGGCAGTGAAAGTATCGAATTCTTAAGCAAATTTGAGAAACTGCTTCCAAATCCTCTAAAACGGAAATGGCATTTTTTGTAAATTTGGACTGGATTGCTGGACAATGACGAATACACTTCTGGAATTCATTCCAATGATCACATTAAGAGTAAGCAGGTCGACGAATGACGGCCTATATTACTAAAGGACTCAGTAACGATTCTCTGGCCAGACTATAGTTTTTTGTTGAAATGAATCAAAAGCAAATAAAAGTAGACAATGGGATAAGAGGTTCTTCCAGAATATCTTTTACTTATAGCATAACAGAGCCATTATAAGAAAATACCTGTTTCGTGTCACCATGCCGCTCTATCCGACTCTTCCATTTTTTGGACAATAACGTATTCGTAGACAAATACGTGATTAGCTTCTAAGCTTGTAGCTTTACTCTATCTAAGTAACAAAGGAGGTCTTGTAGTACGTCTTCGTAAAGCCTGAAAATTTTTCTTAAAATTTTGGCCTAATTGACGTCAGATTCAAGTTGAACTGCAGTTATTCTACGATTCCTTAGTTTCCGACGCAATGAAACGTTAACCCACTACAGTTGGTCTTCTAGATTTTAGTAGTCTTTCGAAACCGTTTCCGACTTGACGATGAAGGGTAGTGCGTGGTAGTCCACGAAACCATCTTCAATTAAAGCAATAATTTGTCGAATGATTGCACTAGTTCGTACGTTCGAAATTTTAAAATGTTGAAATGTTTGAATTTGATGTTTTGATTGAAAAAGTTGGAAGAGAATAGCGATTTCACATCTGAAGGATGGTTTAACAGATGGAAAGCTCACCACGGCATTAGAAACGTAGCAATATCAGGCAAAACATTGTCAGCCGATAATACAGCTCCAAATGAATTCATTTTACAATTTGAAAAAATTATTAATGACTGAATTGACGCCCAACCAAGTGTATAACATTGGCGAAACAGGACTAAATTATAAAATGCTAGCATCAATAACACTCGCGCAACAAATGAATCAGTAAAAAGGACGAAACTCCAATGGTACACACAATTGGATCATGATGTGCTTCTCTCAATTTTACATTATGTTGGTTTATCGCATTCAACAGTTAACATGTTTCATTCTTACCTCGCTAATAGAGAGCAATGCGTGTCGTTAAACGGGGCTACTTCCAGCTTCAGATCTGTTGTGCGTGGAGTCCCCCAGGGTTCAATTTTGGGTCCTCTCTTATTCAGTATATACACTTCTTGCTTTCACAAGAAACTCTCTACTTGCAGTATGCATATGTATGCGGATGACATACAAGTTTATCATTCCTTTACTATATCTAATTCTTCCGCAGCTGTTGACACTATTAATAATGATATTCGTGCAATCGCCAGGGTGTCTTCGCAACATGCGCTTGTGCTGAATCCATCCAAGTCGGTGGTTTTACTTTTTGGAAACAAAAATTGTGTTTCACTGCTTCAAAATACTGCTAAGTTTAGCATTGATGGCGTTCAGTTACCTATTCAGCTTGAAGCGAAGAATTTGGGCGTTACTTTTGATACACAATTTCGCTTTCAAACACATATACTCAAATGTATTAGACTCGCATACATTAACTTAAAACTGATTTTTCCTCACAGACACTTTCTGAGTGTTGCGACAAAGCGAAGCTTGTGTGATTCGTTAGTTCTTTCGCATTTCTCTTTTTGTTGCGAATTATATGGTACTTGCATTACTGCCAACAACATAGCGCGCATTCAAAGGATACAGAATTCCTGCCTCCGTTTTATCTTTGGTATAAGAAAATTTGAACCTATTACACACAAGCTTGCGGAGGTGAGCTGGCTCAATATGGCTGATCGGCGGTATTTGAGAATGGCATGTTTGTTTCAGAAGATTATAACAGACAAACAACCGGCATATTTATACAATAAAATATCGTTTCGTACGGATGTACATACACTTAATTTGAGATTCAAGGGTATGTTGACACCGCCTTTACATCGGACTGCTCTTTATGAACGTTCGTTTTCGTATCAGATCGTTAAAGTATATAATGGCATCCCTGATGATTTAAAACTGCTTTCTGCAAAACAATTTAAATATACATACAAGAGAAGGCTGTTATTGTAGTGTGGGCTGTCCGGCTTCTTGTTCCCTTGTATAGCAATTATATTTATTAAGTATATATATATATATGTATATATTTATATACATACAGTTTTCTTGTAAACTTAGTAGTATACTTCTCATTTTCTTTTTTTTTTTTGTTACTCAATGAATACTTTTTGTCTATCGCGGAATCTGACTTAGTTTAGTATAAGATTTAGTTTTTAGGCATTTTCTTATGTTATTTAATTTGTTTTCTTCAGGGTGTTGAGGTAGATCATGTGTGCACTCGTTGCACACATGAGATGCATCCTGTGTTTTTTCAACTTTTGTATTCAACTGTTTTTGTTTGGCTTTTCTCAGATTATGTTATACTTTTGTTGAAAAATAAACTCTATTATTATTATTATTATTATTATTAATTTGCCACATGTAGAGAAATCCAAAAAATCAAGAGCGCTCAAGAGTATTAATGTAGGTAGCTTCACTACCAGTTTATTAAAAAAAAAACAAAAAGTTATGAATTGCCAGCCAAAGGACTTCCTTGAATCTACTGCAATCTTGCCTGAGTCGCAGTCGGGCTTCCGCGCGGGACATAGCTGTACTACTGCGCTGCTTACTGTTACGGATGATTTGTTTGTTGCCGCGGATGATGGTAAGGTCTCGGCCTTGACATTATTAGATTTGAGTCGAGCATTCGACTCTTACGATATTTCGCTCATATTTGAGTAATAGGTGGCAGTGTGTAGCTCTAGATAACTCGTTCTCAGACTTTAAGCCTGTTGCGCGAGGGGTTCCGCCGTTCCCGTTTTGGGCCCTCTTTTATTTACAATATATACATCTTTCTTTTGTGTAGGTATAGGGCCTGTAAGATGCATATGTATGCAGATGACATTCAATTGTATCATTCGTTTACTGTTGATAAGCATCCAGATACTGTTCAGGATATTAATGCTGATGTCGATGCGATGGCCAGGCTGTCTTCCCGGCACGCTCTAATACTAAATCCAGCCAAAACTGTTGTTTTACTTTTTGGTAGTAAGAGTGGTTTATCTTATATTCAGGACCGCATAACATTCAAAATTAATGATATTGCATTGCCTAGACAAACTGAGGCAAGAAACTTGGGGCTTGTGATAGACTCGCGGCTAAGGTTTGAATCTCACATTCTGAAGTGTACGAAGCTTGCAATTGCTACTTTAAAATTGATATTTCCGCTTAGACATATCCCAAGTATTGAGACTAAGCGCAACTTGGGCGACTGGTGGTACTGTCACATTTTAGCTTTTGCAGTGAATTTTATGGTCCGTGTCTAAGCAGTGATTTTGTTTCTCGCGTGCAAAGGGTGCAGCATTCGTGTTTCAGGTTGATATTTGGTATAAGAAAGTATGACCACATCTCACATAAACTGGGTGAGGTATGTTGGTTGAATATGAAGGATCGCAGAACTCTTCATATGGCTACCCTGTTTCATAATAATATTTTAAACCGACAACCTAGATATTTGTACAATACAATTGAATTTCGGACGATGTACACACGTTAAATATTAGCTTCAGAGGTACTCTCACACCACCCATGCATCGTACAACATTTTTTGAACGCTCATACTCTTATCAAATAGCAAAAGTGTGCAATGACGTCGCTGTTGAATGGAGATCTTTTAACGTTGCATAGTTTAAATTAGCTTACAGGATGTTTCTGTTGAGCATGTGACCTTGATGAAATCTATGCGCAGTCTGTTAAGAAACTTAGTAATGATTATAGTGTTTTTTTTTGTATAATTCACAGTACGTATTTTATTATTGGTGTAAGCAAAACTTCCTTTTTTTTCTGTAATTTACTTTCTTATCGCATTTTTGGGTGCATAGGAAGAGCAACTGCCTAACTGCGCGGTTTGATATGCATCCTGTGTGTGTTCCAACACACTCTTTCTGTATTCCTTTTTTTTCATTATTTAGTTGTACAAAGTTGTGTTGGTGTTGGAAATAAACTATTATTATTATTATTACCGGAACCAAGTCAGTGGAATGGACAGCGGTCTGTATAAATGAGGTTTTATCATTTGAACAGTGTTGCCACCTTCAGAAAACCACCTAAAGGCTAGAACGTTTCTTGTAAGTGCTCTCGTGTTGAGGCATAACGCACTATCACACCCTTCTGAGGAAGAACTGGTAAAAGGAGAAATCAAAGTTGTGTTTGTTCCACCCAATGGAACTTCCCTCATATAACCAATGGGCCAGGGGGATGGAAAATTGGCGAAGGCTATAATATTTTTGAAACTATGAAGTCGTTGACTATCAAGGAAGCGAATAGTAGGAAGTAAATAGTGTATTGTATAATAAATTTGTGTACATATTTATGTAATATCTACATAATATATTCAAAATGTTGTCGGTTCTCTCAAGATTTCCATATTTCCATCTTAGATTTTCAGAAAAATTCTCATTTTTTGATAAATTTTGTTAGTAGTTGCACTTTACTAAATACATTGGCAGTCAATATACAGTTATTTCCACGCAAACTATCATAAACTGTATACAAGTAGAGATGACGTAAATTTCGGTGCTATTTTGTTTCATTGTCTTACCTGATTATTAGAACGAGACAATTTCAAGGAAGTTGACTTTTCCAGTTTCTGTGTCACTAAAGGTCACACGGTTCGATAAATATTCTTCTTACACACAGTATCCTTTCACTAGCGCTATTAACTGCCTAGGGTAGCGTGTAAGGGTTCACAAAGTATTATATACTACTTAAAGACATCGCAATTTTAAAAGTGCGAATATAATAATAGGTACCTAGCTTTTAGATTGCACTTCCATGTATGTGATTGGTCTGATGGTTAACATACACGATGCAACTATGGTTAAGTATCAAAAATCACATTTTATTTTATAATTTTTTAGAAAATATATATACAACAAAATAAATAATTACAGAGCAGGAATGAATTCTACATTTTACAATTTCACAGGTATTATTTCCTTAATATCTCTTTTTATATCTACAAAATATACACATCTTGATAATACAATAATACAAAACACAAATTAAATCGTATAAAAATGGCAGTTTGACGATTAACTTTTAGACAATCTATTAGCTATTTCTGCGGCTGCTTTGGGATGTGGCCAGCTGCAATAAGAAAACGATTACGGTGAGATATATTTGCGTTTCTTATAAGATTCTTGTGAAAACGGTTAAATCCTATACTTATTATATACATATAGAAAATCAATGAATAAAGGTAGGTTGATATGGTATCTACAAAAATGCACACTCCTTCTGTCTAGCCAAAATTCTACTTCTACTTTCTAATTGAATACTTAGAGTCTACTAGAAAAAGATGGAAGCTAGGATAAACTGCATTATTTTTTTTTTAATATTTGGTGTATCTAAATGAGTTGATTTAGTTAACGCGGTATTATAAATGGCAATCCTCTTTGATGTTGTATGTATAATATACATATAAGCACGTAATTGGTTGTTAATAAATTTATAACTCCAGTTTGACGTATTTACAAATATATGGTGCGGTTATTTCGGTATTATAAGTCAATAAAAAAATTGACGTAATTTCCGATAATCCAATAAGAATTGTACTAGAATTAATTGTACCTATTATATTCCGGTTCCATTAAAAATTAACTGTAACACAGCGATCACAACAATGATTTCACAGAATCAAAAGAAAGCTCATTTAATCATCAAACATAAAGAACAAGTATGTACTAGCAAGGCTGTGTACGTACTAATTAATGGTTCTACCATAGGAGGATAATTAATAATACAATGTCAGTAGTAATCGTCTTGCGGTGTTGCTAATTTTGTAGTGGCAAAAAGTAGCACAAATTATGCAAGACTAGCAAAATGAATTTAAGTAATAAGGCATCTAGTAATTGAACTATAACGATAACCTGCAGTACTTCACTAAATTGCAATAGGTTTAAAACCGCATTTCGTCTTCTTTTTGGACTGTATGTGCGTAATCAACATTAATATTTTCTTGGTGTAATGATGACCGCAAATAGAGATTCCTTTTTGAAGATGAATGTTTACTTACACAGGATGATAATGGTAATTAAACAAATAATAAAGATATAAATGAAGACAAGAGAAGCAGATCGCTGAATTATCTGGGTATAACTGTGGGCGACCGAGGAACGTCTAACAAGCCTGTGATCAACGACGTAGTTGAAAACAAAGCACCTGGTAGGCACCATGGGCAACATGTTAGCCAGGGCGCTAAGAAAAGTGCTTCTACGTTGCGTAGAATTCATCGCCGGCACAATACCCATTGACATAAAAGTCTTTCATTTAATACCGAAATCCACATGACCTCTTTTAGATATGCAACCCATTTAACAGCATGGCAATACATATTTTTAAAAATAAAATTCCTCCAAAACTTTTCATTACATACAGGCTGGCTATTTATACAGTTTTTACATTTTTTTTATCAGAAGATAGTATTCTGCATATACCATTTTTACATTGTGTAATAATCGAGATATTAAAATTCAAAATAGCAAACCTTAAATGAGGGTTAAACGTAGGACCAGCTTGTTTGGGAACTTGCGGTACGTTTTATCATCGTCGCATGTAATGTTATAGTGCACTGTAAGCAAAAGTATGTTTACGCTGTTTGTGATGACTAGCCTGTGAGGTCATTCGCCATTCAAAAAGTTTAATGTTATTGAGAGGCGCTATTGATAAATACGTAAACAGTGGAATATCAGAACGACTGCTTTATTATTGTTTATTATTGGATAGGTGATTGACACGTAACAACACTTGTGGAGAATACATACGTAGTATTCGGGCGGTCAAAACTTCGAATAGCTGATATAAGGTAGGTAAAATACTGTTTCTCAATAGGTGGGTACACGTGTATATCTCGGTTAGTACACTATGTATACATGCAATTTTTTGGACAACGATTTTATTTTACGAATACTATCTTGTGCTAAAAAAAATGTAAAAACTGAACAAACACCCTGTATATTGACAATTAAAATTTTCCAGGTTAGGTTTAAATTGTAAATAATCACAACTAAGTAACGGAAAAATAGTTATAATAAATGTTGAAAGGGGTGTCAGTTGTTACCTAAACAAATATTTACTCTTCCTTTTAAATTTTCAAGGTTAGCCCGGTTAGATAGCTTAGGGATATTTCTTGTTATACCAACATATTATTTACGTCATTTTACGTCAGAGATCACATGGGTTTCGATTCTAAATGAAAGCTCTATACTAGTTATGGAATGGGGATATGTGTTCAAACATGGAGCTGAAAATAAAACCATAACCGTAGGGGACATAAGAAAACACAGTGGATACATGGCAAGGCAGGTGAGACAAGGAAACGGTAAAAGCGCAAAGAACATAACGGTTGATCGTTAAGATAGAACCATGGCTTAGATGCAAACATCGGCAGTTAGGCTACTACTTGGCACAAGCACTGACAGCACATTGAACTCTTAGATCATTCGCAAGGACGACTCAGATGTCTATATTTACTGCCCTAGTGTTGACACTATAGAACATACAGTTTGCATCTGTAACAAATGGAAAGTGGCCTGCAAGACAGTTCACAGGATATTGATTCTAATTCCAAAAATACTAGAGTCAGAGAAAAACTGGCATTGCATACACAGGATGGTAAAGGAGATTATGAGTGAGAAGGAGAATCAAGTACCGGAGAGACTGGGAAAAAGACAATGATAAACATGCCACTGGGATCCTAACGTTATGTGCCACCGACGCTTTCGCGATGCCAAGGAAGGCCACGGATAAGTTTTCGTCGGTGTAGCGCCCGATACTACAGGGGCACAATGAACCAGTGCTTCAGTGCCAAGCGGGTTTTCCTCACCCACAAACCAACAAAAGAGAAGTAAAATAAAATGCTGAAGATGCTGGAGATGATTGAACATTATAATAAGTACAAATGAATAACAAAATAAAGTAAGAATACATTTGGTAAAACAAATATACAGGCAAACCGAAAGAATCGATAGCCGCAGTGGTTAGCTAGCTATTCATTCTACCGTCAGCAAGTTGAATAAGCTTTACAAGGCGACTACTGCCATTGTTTTCTGTTGCCACAAACTTCATTGCCTTTAACAAAGATTTAGCCTAGCTTTTTTTAGTTCCAATGTATCTTTCTAGAAATTCCACTGCACCCACAAACAGGGCACACTTAGTCATTAAGCAAATCATGGTTGAGATATTATAATGTCTGTTTTTAAATAATTAAGATGTATAACTAATTGTAAGTGTAGCTTCGGCCAGAAAGCGTGTAAAAGTAGTCAAAGTAACAATTTTAATAAATTAATAGAAAAAGAAAAAAGAATGGCAGATTTTGATTTATGCGTCACATATTTAATTCGTATATACATATTTTAACTTCCTATACATTACGAAATTGTACTATAAGCAATACTAACATGCTATTTAGCGGAGCTACAATTCAAATTATTAAAACCCCTATCATCTACAATAGAATACCTTCTACGTTCTCGAAGGGATCTTACATCATCTACCCTTATTTATTGATTTCTAACGCATGTCATTCTTCTTTCTTCTTGAGTTAAAGCGTATGTGGCATTAAGAATGAATGATAGACGAATAATGATTATGAATGGCTGTTTCCAAAACATGTATACATTTGCATATAAATTTATGTAAAAACAAAATAATGCGGCAGGGGTGTGCAGGTCTACGAGAAAAGCTACGGCAGATATTAGAAAGAGCAACCATATATTCTTTATATATAGAGTAGAGTAAAACAAAAATATGTTAGCAGCCAACCACCAAAAATATCGACACATTAATAAAGTATTATTTTACTGTATTTATATGATACATATATAAAATATTTTATGCATTATTATATCCATGCACCCCGTACCTGCCTTTGGATATCCGTACTCAGTCAAAAAATTTGCTAACATATCATCCAAGATATTATATGAACCTGGATATAAATTGAGAGAGAAAAAAAATATCATTAGATATGTGATGTGTAAACAATGAAACGGGCCTTAGTTGACGTAATATTGACTTTTAGAAAATAATTTAAATCGTTTGATTTTATGTTTAAATAAAAATAATAAACAAAATAATATTTAATCAGCTAAGACCCGATAAATCACTATTAGACGGTATAATAAACATAGTGTACAATAAAACAATAAACATTACATTCACAATGATTACAGGCCATACGGTTCTGTGAATGTTTGAAATAAAAAGAAAAATCGATTACCTGACTGCTGTGACGTTAGGTTTTTCATTTTCGCGCTTTGCTGGGAGAAATTGTTGTTGGAATTCTGAAAATGATAAATGATTAAGTGTATTAAATAATGTAATAAATAGTGTGTTGTGTTTGTGGAAGTAAGAAATCAAAATTTAAAAAGAGGTTCTGTAGATTTTCTAATAGATTACTGATAT